>JAIGNY010000206.1:670000-880000 GCA_020152595.1 Chiridota heheva
GCTTGCCATAACGTTAGGAACACCTGTAAGGAGGGGGTAGGGGGGAGGGTGCTGTCATTCAAAATTTTGATCAATTAAAATCTTTCCACGCTTTTTTACCTTTTTCGCAGCTTTTCGACCCAAATATACTCAATAATATTTTGCCAGTTTTTTTTTTTGTTTTTAGTAAATTTTTAACGTTAGAATTTACAAGTTTCTTCATCCAATCACGTTTGGTTTTAAGTCCCTTTGGGGAATCAGAAACAAGAAAGTTTTAGAGCCCCTGGACCCCACAATTTCTATAGACAATTCTTCTCTGCCTGTTTAGAAATGGTTACTTAACTGCTGATCACAGTAGATCTTAACTTTTAAAATTTCAAAAATCCTTTTTCTCATTAATTTGATTTTCAAACTCCTCTTTATTCTTATTCAAATTTGAACACAATAAATCTTCAGAGCTTCAGGGGGCAACCAACTGTTCCTCTTCTGGTTTGTTTGTTTGTTTGATGAGGTCTTAACGGCACCACGACAACGAAGGTCAAATTGTGCCTGAGAGGTCAGATCATTTTAGAAGTAGGAAGGAAAGAGACCAGGGGGAGAATGAGAGAAATTCAAGAACAAAAGCCAGAAAGCTGTGATCGAGAGAGGAGGTGCATGGGTAAAACAAAAAACAAAGTAGAGAGGGGGTGGAAGAGGAGAATTAAATATGGTTGTAGAGGGATGCATGCTGAAGGAAGGAGACTATTTTATCTGGAGGATTTTTCTGGAAGAACTCAGCAATTGAGTTGTGGGGAGCGAGGGAAGCTCTGGGAAGGTTGTACAGGGGGCAAGCAAGGAGAACGTGTTGGATTGTGAGGATGCAGTGGCAATTGTTACAGAGGGGTTGGGGAACCAATAAGGAGGTGGGAGTGAGTGAGGTGGGTGTGACCAATTCTAAGACGGGTAATATGAACGTTGTCGATACGAGAAAGGTTGTTGATGGTGGATTTGATCGGGATTGTGGGCTGGATAACATGGAGTTTGTTATCAATTTGGAAGTTCCATAAGGTTTGCCAGCGGTCACGAACAAGAGAAGCGATAAGCGGTTTGATGTCAGAGAGGGTTTTGGGAAAAGGGGAAGGGAGGAGGTTAAGGGCAAGCTTAGCGGCTGTATCAGCCCTGTCATTGCCAGGGATGCCAACATTGCTGGGTATCCAGAAGAAAAGAACACTTTTCCTGCAGAGGGTGGGAGAAAAGAGTTTCCGGAGGAGGAGGTGGCAGGTGAGGTTATCCCATTTAAGATTGAGTATTGAAGTAAGAACAGCCTTTGAGTCAGAGAAAATGGCAAAGTGACTAAGAGGAGAGTACTCAATAAAGTTAAGGGCGAGGAGAATGGCCTTAGCCTCGGCTGAAAAGATGGATGAGTGGTCAGGAAGTCTGCTACTGAGGGTGATGTCTTGGATGATGGCAGCAGCAGCTGTCTTGTTGCCTTCCTTGGAGCCATCAGTATAGATGGAGGTGTAATTTGAGAGTTGGTCTTTGATTTGGTTGTGGAGATTGATGAAGAGATTAGGGTGAGTTTGAGTTTTGTTATAAGTGGAGAGGTCTAGGTGGACAGAAGGAAGGGGGGTGGCCCAAGGCGGAAAAGTGGGCCAGGAGTAGGTGCCGAGAGTGGCGGGGTTGATGCCAAGTTGAAAGAGGTCTGATTTAATGCGTAAGCTGAAGGGAGGCGATAGGGTTTTAGTCCTATCAAAAAGGGAGGAGAAATTGGGGTACCTAATGAGGTTGTAAACAGGGTTCTGGGTGTTGGTGAGGACTCTAAAAGCATAGGAGAGGCTAAGCTTTTTACATCTAAGTAGAAAGGGGGTTCGTTGGCTTCAACATGAAGGCTAGTGATTGGGGAGGTCCTGTAGGCTCTAGACAAAGCCTGAGGGCTTCATTTTGGATGGTGTTAATGTGGTTGAGGTATGAGTTGTGAGCAACACAGTAAACAATATTGCCATAGTCAAGCGTGGCACGAATGGTGAGCCTGAAAATTTTGAGGAGAGCATAGCGGTTCGCTCCCCAAGTAGTGTTGGAGAGCAGTCGGAGGAGGTTGAGGGAGCTATTGCATTTTAGTTTCAGGTTGGTGATGTGTGGCTTGTAGGTGAGCTTGGGGTCTAGAGTTAGACCAAGGAACTTTGAGTTTTCAACTTTAGGGATGCGATTCCCATTGAGCACAAAGTTCGGGTTGGGGTGGAGGTTGTTGAAATGACAAAAGTGCATGCAGACTGTCTTGTCTTTGGAGAATTTAAAACCGTTATTGTTGCTCCAGACTTGCAGCTGATTGAGGCTGGTTTGGAGCCTATTTTCAACAATAGGAAAGCTAGGGGAGGAGTAGAAGATGGTGAAGTCATCCACGTAGAGGGTACGTGTGATGCTGGGGCCAAGGTCATTCCCGATGTCATTAATGCTCAGGTTGAAGAGAGTGGGGGAGGATGCTGCCTTGGGGACGCCCTCTTCTTGGGGTACGGCTTGGAGAGGGTGTGGCCAATACGAACTTGGAACTGCCTGGGTGAGAGGAAGTTTTGAATAAAGATGGGGAGGTGGCCTCTGAGGCCAATGGTGTGAAGTTTCCGGGTAATGCCGTATTTCCAAGTAGTGTCGAAAGCTTTTTCGAGGTCAAAAAATATGGCAATGACTGAATGAGGTGTTCCTTTTTTGCAAAGGATTCCCGGATAGCGGTGTCGAGCGTAATTAACTGGTCTAGGGTATTGCGACGTTTTGGAAGCCACTTTGGTGAGGAGAGAGGATTCTGTTGGTCTCGAGGAACCAGTTTAGTCTCTGATTAATGATCTTTTCCATAATTTTACAGAGACAGCAAGTAAGGGCGATGGGTCGGTAGCTGGTGGGGTCGGTGCTATCCTTCCCCGGTTTAAGGACGGGGATGACAATAGCTGGCCTCCAGATAGGGGGAAAGGAGTGTGAGGACCAAATGTGGTTGAAGATGGTGAGTAGGGTAGTGGTGGCCTTGATGGGGAGGTGTTTCAGAAACTGATAGGGGATGTTATCTGGGCCCTTGGAGGTGCAGCCAGCGTCGTTGATGGCTTGGTTTAATTCAGAAAAGGTGAGAGGGGTGTTGTAGCTTTCGGAGTTGTCAGAGGGAAAAGTGATTCTCTGGGCTTCATCGCAAGCTTTTTTGATTTGGAGTAGTTGGTCGAGGACGAGATGTTGCTGAAAGAGGCGGCGAGGTGGTCAACGATGTCCTTTTTTGCGGTGAGAAGGTCTCCATTCCAAGAGAGATGGGAGATGGAAGATTTGCCTACTCTGCCGTGGAAGCTGTTAACCATTCTCCAAATCTTCTTAGTGGGGGTGTTGGTGGTGAGAGAAGAGATAAAGTTGTTCCAAGTGTTGGTTTTACTGTCCTTGATAGTGCGTCTCGCCTTGGCACGGCTGATGCGAAAGAGGTTAAGGTTATGGGTGGTCGGGTTAGTTTTAAAGTTCCTGAGGGCTCCTTTCCTGTTCTCGATGGCGGTTTTGCAGTCATCCGAGAACCAGGGGTTGGGGATGATTTGGGGTTTGGAGGTTTTGGGAATTGAGCAGGTGGCGATGTTGATAAGGATATTACTGAAGTTAGACATGGGATCCTCATCCTCGAGAAGATGGGGAGAGGTGTGAGTCACAAAGGGTTTCAAAAAGGGACCAGTCAGCCTTGTCGAGGTTCCAATTGGGGTGTGCTCAGTGGGGATTTGAAGATTGGAGTGTATAAGAAGAGGGTAATGATCACTACCACAGAGGTCAGCAGTGACTCTCCAACTAAAATCAGGGGAGGAGGTTAGGGAACAGATAGACAGGTCAATACAGGTGAGAGAGCCTGTGGCAGGATGAAGGTAGGTCGGGAGTTAGTGTTCAGTAAGGACAGGCTGTGCTGACGGGAGCGTTTTTGATAAACTTGCCTCTAGGGGTGGTGGTATTAGAGCCCCACAGAGGATTGTGAGCGTTGAAGTCACCAAGAAGGATGAAGGGGGTGGGAAGCTGAGAGATGAGGTTGTTAAGGCTGGTTGGTTGAATGTTGGTGTTGGGAGGGAGATAGATATTGCAGAGAGTGAAAGTTTTGTGGAGGGAGATAGAAATATAGATGGCCTGAAGGTCGGTGTGCACACGAACAGGGCTGTGTGGGATATCGTGTCTAACGAGAATGGAGACGCCACCACAGGCCCTGTCAGCATCCACTTGATGTTTGTGATAGCAAGCAAAGTTGTTGAGGGAGTAATGGTCGGTGGTTTTCAAGAAAGTTTCTTGTAGGCAGAAGACGACCGGGTTGAAGGTGGAGGCCAGAAGGTCAATTTCTTCAGAATTGGCCTTTAGGCTTCTTATGTTCCATTGTATGATGTTGTAGGTGTTATTGTAATTGTTTGTGGTGTATGCCATAAAGGAGGCGGGGGGTTATCTGGAGGAAGATCTGTTGGGTCTGAGTTGGCTTGTTTTTTCTTTGGATCTGTTTCTTTGGGAGCGATTGTTTTTGAAAATTGGACGAGAAGTATGATCGGTGTGTTCGGTAATCGAACAATCCATACTCTCTACGGTGTGGGTTTGGGAGGTGGGTTGTTTGTTGATTGGTTGTTTGTTGATTGGTTGTTTGTTGATTGGTTGTTTTTTGGTTGGTTGATTTGTTGGTTTGTTGATTGTTTGCTTGGCTGGTTTTAGCTTGATGTATGAAGGTGTTAGTGGTGTTGGTGTAGGGGGCGGTAGGGGCTTTAGAGTAGGAAGGGAGGTTGAGGAGAGAAGTGGTGGTGGAGGTGGTGTGGGTATTGGGTTGTTGGAAATGGTGATGGGCTTAGGACTAGGTAAGAAGAGCCAGGTAAGGTCGGTTTGGGCATGGGAGTTAGTTTTTGTTGTGTTACTTGTGTTTGGGGGGCGGAATTAGAGTTAGAGGAGACTACGTTTGAGTAGGAAGGCTTGGAGTTAAGAGAAGCGAGGAATTGTTTCCTGGCCTCTGGGTAGGTTATGTTGGGGTTAAGGGTTTTAAGTTTTGTTATTTGTTTTTCCTGAAGCCAGGTGGGACAGTCTTTCGAGAAGGAGGGATGGTTTGCTGGGTGTTTACCGTCACAATTTGTGCAGAGTGGGGGGTTGGTGCAGGAGGTGTTGTCATGGTCCGGGGCTCCGCAGTTACCACAGCGCGCTTGGCTGTGGCAGGATTTTTTCCCGTGGCCATACCTCTGACAATTATAGCAACGTAAAGGGTTAGGAATGTAAGGGGCGACCTGGATTCTCAGGTAGCGGCAATGATGTGGGAGGAGAGTTGGTGTTGCGAAGGTAAGAAATATGGTGTTGGTGGGAGTTTGGCTCCGTCTCTCTTTAGAACGAGACGACGGGCTTCAGTTACATGTTGGTTAGCTAGTTCTTCTTGGAGGTCGTCATCGGTCATGTACGCAAGATCGCGGGTGCGTATGACGTCTTTACTGGAGTTTAGGGAACGATGGGGGGTGACTGTGATGTCGATACCAGAGTTGGATAGGGTTTTGGTGGAAAGGAGGGTGGTGGCTTGTGTGTCCCTGGTGCAGTGCACCAGGAGATCACCGGATCTAAGGGTAGAGACTCTGGGGAGGGTACCGACAAGGCCAAAGAGGGCTTTATGGATGAGGAAAGAAGAAACTTTTTTAAAGCTTTCCTGCTTGTTGGTGGCATGGATTATAAGGATTTTTGGGATTGGGGTTGTAGAATGGTCAATGATGGCAGCAGGTGGGTCACGGGGAGGGGAGGGGGGTCAAGGTCACTGCATAGGCGCTTCGTCATTATAAAAGAAAAAACCAAGGGCCGAGAGACTAACCCAATTAGAAATACCATTTTATAGTTGTCGTCAGGTATATTTTATGAACAGGGACAGAGATATAATATATGTATATATATATATACATACATGTATACATATATATATATATATAAAACTATTGGGTCTCAAATTGGAAACTTACTCAATGAATGTCATTTTTAATATGGCAGTAGGGAAGTATTAAGTTGATGATTGATTTCTTTCATTTGCAGGAAAATAGATCTACTTTCAGTTTATGAGTGTGAAGATTCTTCTCAAGTGCCATTTTGCTAGGTAACGTCTACAAAATTTCAAACTGCCTCCTTCCTAGTCTTCATCTATGACAGCTTTGTTAGAGATACAAGAAATACACACTTCAAACTCAAATTCACGTTTACTCATTTTAATCTTAAATTTCTTTCTTTATTACATAATGCGGAGTCACATTTTACATCTAGAAAATAGTACATCTTTAATACGAAATTACAAACAGTTAGAAAACATTGTGGTTCAAAGTGATTTATGATTTGGATTTTAAATCCCAAATGAATATTTCCAAATCAAGTTAGCTTTCTTACTAACTTTTCATGCAAGAAGAATATTTGGTATGAAATTTAAACACTAATTTAAGTGGACAAAAACATGAGCACAACACCAGGCAACACAACGTTCACATCAAAGCTCTTGTATGAATCAGATAGATCAGGCAAAACAACGTTCCATCAAAGCTCTTGTATGACACCAGGCAACATAACGTTCACATCAAAGCTCACCAGGCAACACAACGTTCACATCAAAGCTCTTGTATGATAGACCAGGCAACACAATGTTCACATCAAAGCTCTTGTATGATAGACCAGGCAACACAATGTTCACATCAAAGCTCTTGTATGATAGACCAGGCAACATAACGTTCCCATCAAAGCTCTTGTATGATAGACCAGGCAATACAACATTAACATCAAAGCTCTTGTATGATAGACCAGGCAACACAACGTTAACATCAAAGCTCTTGTATGATAGACCAGGCAACACAATGTTCACATCAAAGCTCTTGTATGATAGACCAGGCAACACAATGTTCACATCAAAGCTCTTGTATGATAGACCAGGCAACACAACATTAACATCAAAGCTCTTGTATGATAGACCAGGCAATACAACATTAACATCAAAGCTCTTGTATGATAGACCAGGCAATACAACATTAACATCAAAGCTCTTGTATGATAGACCAGGCAACACAACGTTAACATCAAAGCTCTTGTATGATAGACCAGGCAATACAACATTAACATCAAAGCTCTTGTATGATAGACCAGGCAATACAACATTAACATCAAAGCTCTTGTATGATAGACCAGGCAACACAATGTTCACAAGATCAAAGTTTTGAAAATATAAACCAATTCAAGTATTTCAATCTGAACACCCAAGTGATTTGTCACTGTTCATGAAATGTCCAATGATTATTTCAATACTTCAAACAACTATTTGCATATTTAGCTCTAACAAAGAATCGCAAATGAGTTGCTGTTATGTGGTGCCTGTTTATCAATCTCTTCCAATATGGAAATATTACCTACAATTCCTCATTCAATATGGCCAAGTCTCATACAATAAGCTCTTACAGTGTAACCCTTAAGAAACGAAATCCTCACTGACACCTTATACTTGTGATTCATATGACAAATTACTTCAATACTTTACATATTATGATGATATTCCTACATCATTTGCTCATTTATAATCTGGGAAAAATCTAATCAAAAATACTCAAACCCAGAAAATATATTAATTATTAAATTTGAATACAATTTTAAGTACTTTTCATTTACAATAAATCTCACTATCCAGTACGAGACAATATGCTGGAATGTAAAATGACATGCACATTCATTTATGCAAAATAAAATACACCATTTGCATTTCCTTAAAATCTATGTGTTGCACGTTTTAACAAGCAGAGGTATAAACACACAGGGGTTCCAATTTACATGCACTATAAATCATATACAAAATCTACCTATGATGCTGTTTATTTAGCCAAAAGGGTATCGTTCAAAATATCAGGTTAGTAACTCCTGAACAAGAATGAAAACATCCTATTAATGTAAACTGAATACAAGGAAGTAAGTATGATATACAAATGTATTGGCTGATTTTGTTTATATTACCAATGCATTGCTGTAACAAAGGGAAAAGCACATGACACTGAACTATATATATATATATATATATATATATATAAATATATATATATATATATATATATATATATAAATATATATATATATATATATATATATAAACTCTACCAATAAAATATGGAAGGTAAGTTTTAGAAGGTGTTACCTCAGGAAAGGCAAAATTTATTTCTGATTTTTGCATTAATACAAGAGCCATATTTTCCCTACTGAACTTTCTTTCAATCAATTTTTTTATGAAATTTTCACATGATGCATGTAAGCCTTATAAGGAAAGTGACATAAATTATATCACTCAATGAGATTCATGATCATCAGCTTAAGCTAATCAAAATCTTTGGACAAAAGAAAAAAGCACACTTGAATTCTTAAGTGCTACAAATGATGTCAATGATAAAGGAGAAGAATGTTAAAAAAAAACAGCACACTGAATATATAAATCAAGGTTTTTGATATCAATTACAACCTCTTGCATATCTCAATCTATTAGAAGACCATTAAATTATCAAAATATGAAAATACCTCAGGTTAAAAATGTTTGTATCAAAAAATAAATTTACAAAGAGCAAATAAGACATAAGAAAGCACCATCCAGAGTCAATCTAAAAATCCTTTTCATTTATCAAGTTTCAAATTGTCCTTGAAAAAAAATCCCTCTGGCTGTAACTCCAAGGCAGCTACTACAAAAACCTGTTTTGTTCAATTGAAATATTTGCAACTTTTCATTGGTAAACACTAATACCTGTTGAACCAGACCCAGGCCACACATACTCTTAGCACACAAATTCAATGGCAACTTTTGAGGTAATTTGCATATGAATAGGACCAAGGTATTCCACAACAAGTGTCACATTAACATACAACTGTCATCAATTCCAACATTTACTGATCTAACTATACCCTGCATTATTGTTTTTCTTTACTATGCAGGAACTATGTACACCATGGGGGTGGATTTCGTTCAATCTTGCTCCAAAAATTATATTATTATTATTAAAAGCTTGCTTTTACGGATTATTCCTTCATTTGAATACTTCAAAGCTTTAGATTTTTTCAAACAAAAATATGACTGCCCACGTGGCTATGTGAGTGGAGTTTCAACCCATTTGATAAAATGTAGTTGTAATGTGGACAGTCTTTATCAATCAAGAAACCAACATTAAATTCGATTTTGGAAATCTTCCCATAAGTGACCATTTTGTATTTGTAAAGACTTTTCCACTATTTTCATTGGTACAAATCTGGCAAATCTCCCAGCAAATATTCACAAATACAAATTCAGTGATGCCACCCACCACTAACTATAGGGGTAAGCCCCAACACATGATCTGAATATTCACTAATGACAAAGTTAAATTTAGTTTTATATATCACCTGATAAGCATGAATTCTATATAACTTACTACTAATTTCATACAAGTCGGGAGGGACAAAATCTACATGGAACAAAAGTGCCAATGTTAAATAAACAATCATAGTTGTTGACAAGATGTTACTTTGATTATGTAAGTAGATATTCCATTTCACCCTATATGAATAAACAACCTGAAATGTTACCAGTTACTGGTTAACAAAACTATTGAGAACCATTTACTAAATAAATATTCTGAATAATTATGTTGATGCATTGAGCACTGTACATCATAACAATAAACTATTCATGTCATCACAAAGTGTTGACCATAGGCGAGATTTGAGAGGGGGTAGGGGGAACAAAGGCGGCACTTGCCCCCCCCACTTTTTTCTTCAGAATTTGTATCTTTTGGAGGGTAATTTTTTACATCTTAGCATAATCCCCCTCCACACTTTTGATAGGCAAATCCCGCTGATGGTGTTGACACAGAAGTAGAAAATCTTGTGTTGCAGATTGAACACTGATTGGAACGGCTTTCTTTCTTTTAATCTACTGATTGTCTTTGAAAATCACAGAAAGGCAAACATCTACATGAAAAAAATTAAAGGAAAACAAATCCAAACTGTCTGAGTCACATCAAAGGCAAAAGGGCAAATATGCCATCTTACATCCTGTTCCAATGAATTTTTATCCCAAACTGATTAACTATATCACAGAGAACACAATTTAACATTGGTCAAGGTTTATAGCAAATTAAAAAAACACATCTCATTATTCATCACACTGATAAACTATGAATATTCATACAGTTACTTGTATCACTTTTTGTCATTCACTTGTTATTAATATCAAGTTGTAATATTCTTGCGTTAATTTTACATCACTCAACATTTTAAAATTGTAGGAAAATAGGAAAAATATCTCAAATTGGAAATATAGATTTAATTATTTGAAATGTGAGTGAAAATTACAACATGCTCATATTTCTTAAACCTTATACAGTTTGCTTTAGCCATGAAAATTGTAAGAATCGTTTTGGATAATAATCAATTCAACATGCCTTTTGTTTCTTTATGACATACCCAATGAAGATATAAAATAGTGAAATGGAATCTGCATTGAGAGATGTCAGGAATGGTAATACCTCTGTAAAATTCAAGGGGCATAAAAAAATATTTTTTCTGTGAATTTTATTGCCTATTGATCAATTGAAATTAGTTATCATAGTGGCTAAATGGGGCAGAAAGACCTGCACATGTGGCTGCAAGATAACGATGCACGAGAATTCCATTTTCAAGGTGATTATAGGTCCCTTCTAACAAAAGGACTTCCTTGCTACCTTAAGTAAGTGCCCTTATCCAAAAGTGAATTCCTCAAATTTTAGCGAGCTAGTCCTTGGAAAATGCAGAACAAGCAAATTGTCTAAATTCTTCTCTCCATTATTAATGGCATCTTTGGAAATTCAATCTCCACTGACCACGATTAGGCTAAAATATGAGGAATTGATCAATTAACAGATGGTAGCTGATCCAACCTTTGATTTCCTGAAATCTAAACAAGGAGCTGTTACCAGCCTGTGCATCCCCATAGGAGCCTCCTCCAATGGCAAGAGCACCAGCTATCAGTGCTTTGGCGAGCACTTGCTAGGCCACTTTTACTGAATGGTAGTACTATACTCCTTTCATAAAAAGGTTACTATGTGTCTGATGATCTCATTTTGTGTGATGGCTCTAATTTTTGTAAGAAGGGTGTCAGAAGAGCCTATTTATCAACTACTTAGGAAGCAATTACTATTCTGAATATATATCCTACAGAAAGCCATTATTTACATTACACTTTTCTTTTTGGGCACTATAAGAAAAAAGGTAAAATTACATACACATTATTTTTCAACAAGAATGCAAAATTACATGTGATAGAAAGACTAAGGTTAATCTGAAGTTGATGATCTTGTGAATTTGCTGTGTATTTATCCGTCCAGTGATCTTCTGTGGCGTGATGAGGTTCAACCTGAGGGAACAAAAACATACATTAATTACGCTGTGCATTGTGACAAGAAATAATCCTCAACATTACATCAATTACCTGCGCATCAACTTAAATTGTGACAAGAAATAATCCTCATTAAATTACAATTAATTCCTCATTGATGTAACTTACAACTATTTGTATTAATTTGTGTTTATTGACTCTTGAATGAAGTTTTACATGAGAAGCATATCAACAAATGCAGTATGTCCTAAGTGTGTATGCCCTTCTAGGTGTATGTGTACCTTCGTCTTTCACCCTTCCCTCTGCCATCTAGACCCCGCAAGGTCTATGTTCTCCCTGTAAATTATCAATCTATTCTTCTGGTTCAATTGTATTACCTTTTTGATGCAATTTTCAAAACAATGTTACAAATTTTGATGAAATTATTTTGAATGAAAATATTTCCAAGCAACAAAGTTACAGCTTATTATATCAGTCTAGGAACCAGTGAAGAAATTGCAATACATGATATAATAATACTTGGTTTTTATTTAGCGCTTTTGTACATAAGTATGCATACTCACAGGGTTTTACAATGGAAACTTCAGGCTCAAAACTGTTGCCACACACAGAGCACAAGCCTGTACCCTGCTCAGATATATTGTATAAGTTCAATAAAGCCACACTTGATATCTCATGTTAATACCCTGCTTCCAAATATCCAGTAGCTCAGCACTCTGTAGAGTGCATAACTCCACCTGCTTTGCAATTCACCTAATATGCCTAACATTTTGTCAAGTCTCCCCCACCCCGCATACAATCTACCTCAGGAATCTTAGACTCATTAAGTTTTTCCCCAAATAACCTCTTCCTCACTTCTAATCAGTATTGCCTAATTTTTTTGTTTTCCCTCCATTTATTTCATTTCACGGTATGTGTATTACAGTAGAACACAAACAAATACACGTTCACATATACAAATGAAAATGTTCATGATACAAAGGTGTTTATTAGTACAGAAAATGAAATGAGACTTGCATGTGACAAAACAAGAAATTAGGGTTTTATGAAAGACTGATATCAGCAAGTCGTGCAAACAGACATGACAAAGGGACATGACAGAGGGGCATGACAGAGGGACATGACAGAGGGACATGACAGAGGGACATGACAGAGGGACATGACAGAGGGACATGACAGAGGGACATGACAGAGGGACATGACAGAGGGACATGACAGAGGGACATGACAGAGGGACATGACAGAGGACATGACAGAGGGACATGACAGAGGGACATGACAGAGGACATGACAGAGGGACATGACAGAGGACATGACAGAGGGACATGACAGAGGGACATGACAGAGGGACATGACAGAGGGACATGACAGAGGGACATGACAGAGGGACATGACAGAGGGACATGACAGAGGGACATGACAGAGGGACATGACAGAGGGACATGACAGAGGGACATGACAGAGGGACATGACAGAGGGACATGACAGAGGGACATGACAAAGGGACATGACAGAGGGACATGACAGAGGGACATGACAGAGGGACATGACAGAGGGACATGACAGAGGGACATGACAGAGGGACATGACAGAGGGACATGACAAAGGGACATGACAGAAGGACATGACAAAGGGACATGACAGAGGGACATGACAGAGGGACTTGAAAGAGGGACTTGAAAGAAGCTGTAACTGTACTGTATAGAATACAGAAAAAATGTTTTCAAATATCCAGTACCTCATTTTTAGAGTTCTTCTCTAAAATGTAAAATTCAACCTGCATATCAAACTAAAATTTATAGAAAAAAGCTATCTAATTAGGTAAGGTATTGTTGACTTTGCAAGAAATAATATCATTTTTAGTATTCAAAATAAAGAAGTTGATGGGATGCCTCAAGTCATATAAGCAACCGACACAAACAGTTCTTAGTGATAAATTAAAAACATGATGTAAGCACAAAGTAACTATATCATTCTAAAAAACAGTGACATCTCGACAGTCCCAGAACAAATGCTCTAAGTTTTCATTATGAATACCACAAAAAGAACAGAGGGCTGTCAGTAATTTTAAGCTTGTTTAAATAACTGTTAACTCCTACAATTCTGTGCATAAAGTGATACTGAAAGTACTGTAACTTTGTATTTCTAATGGCATAAAAAGGCAAAGAAAAGGCAGAATTCCAGTTCATGTTTTGAAAACTCATCATTGTATAACCAGTGCTTTATCGCAGATGGCAATGATATGGAATAGCTGATAAAATGCCAAAACATACAGTGAAAGGCAGGTGTGTAATGCCAAAAATACTGACAAAATTACAATACGAAACAGGTTCACCATCAGTATCAAAAAAATTCCTTACATATTACGTAAATAGCATCTTTATCTAACAAATTGACAATGAAGAAATGACGGTTGTCAATTGTAACAAAATGGTTGCTGAGAATTATTTGATTACCATAACAGTTCACAGGTTCACAGAAATTGAAATCAGCCCAAGCCTCATACATTTCTTTGATAAAATTATTTGATATAGAAAAAAAAAAATCGTTTTTGTTGAGATTGCACCTAAACATAAATCTACCCCTAAAAGAAGATAAATAAAAATCAAAAATTGATTTCCAGTGCAGAATATTATCACTACAATAAAGTTTTACCCAAGAGGAGTTAAGACTTTTGATAAAGTTGACAATATCAATCATACGGATACCATATACCATATTTAGGTATTGCATAAATTTGCATTCTAAGCATTTACAGGTTATCTACCTTCTGACTTGATTTCCTCTAGGCTATATCATTGTTTTCAGTTTTATTAAGGGTGACCTTTCATTGTTTGAATTCCTTTCAGACAAGATTATTTTTGCATTATTTTCTTTTCATGCCAAAATCCAATTATTTTGATTTTATTTTTTAAGATATCCATGCAACTGCTTGATTTAAGTTTCTTAAGAGTCCAGATAATGGATTTGTTTGGATATCCTTTCAGAGCATGAATTCATTGTTCAGTACATTCCATTAGAAAGTTTCAACTAAGTCTTGACAACATAAGTCTTGACAGATCTCATCCTAAAACATCCCACCCCTCCATTTCTGCCACTTCAATATGTCCCAAATTTTAATCACTTCTTCCTGAAACAGTGGCAAAACCAAATTAAACCAAAATCCAATTATCAGTTATTGAGATATCTTGATGACAAACAAACAAACAAACAAGCAGAGGAGAAAACATAACTTCCATCCAAGTTCGTTGATGGAGGTAATAAGAGTGGTCCAATGGAATGAAAATATTACAAGTCGGTTCAAAATTTCTAATAATATAACACTCTTTATTATTGTACTACCAATTGCAATGTTACAAAATATCCTAATAAGAAATGACCCTATAAGGTAAATGTTATATTAGATCCATGGACTCACCCTCCAAATCAGCTGGTATAGGTCGCTCTGAAGCCTGTGAATGTTGTGTTTTCAGCATTTAAACCATTCGTCGTAAACCTAACCAAGAAGTTTCTTGGATTTCTTGTACCAGTCAAAACTGCAGGTAAATTCTGAAAGAGGATGAGACCATCAAAATTTATATATATATATATATATACAAAAACTTAAAAAATTTGCTCATACTTGAGTATCAATCACCTAAATATTTATAAGAAATTTTGAAATCAAATTCTATCATAATTCTTTGAAGGGCAGCTAAGTCTTACTTACAATTTTTTAGTCTTTACCACACCCATAATCAAATTCTAGTAGCAATAGATTCTCATATCAGACATGAATAGACTTCACTACCTTCAGTGTATAAGACTTAGCAAAGAAATTTGATTATGTACATACAGAGATTAATTAATTCAATATTTCAAGTCTCTAATGTCAAGCTATAGATATTTATTACTAATTAGATAATTATTACTCCCTTGTTTACACATGAGAATACAAAAAGCCCCTCTCCCCACCCACCTTTAATGTCAAGCTATAGAGAGTTATATAATTATTACTCCCTTGTTTACACATAAGAATACAAAAAGCCCCTCTCCCCACCCACCTTTAATGTCAAGCTATAGATAATTATATAATTATTACTCCCTTGTTTACACATGAGAATACAAAAAGCCCCCCTCCCCACCCACCTCAATGTCAAGCTATAGATAATTATATAATTATTACTCCCTTGTTTACACATGAGAATACAAAAAGCCCCTCTCCCCACCCTCCTTTAATGTCAAGCTATAGATAGTTATATAATTATTACTCCCTTGTTTACACATGAGAATACAAAAAGCCCCTCTCCCCACCCACCTTTAATGTCAAGCGATAGATAGTTATATAATAATTACTCCTTGTTACACATGAGAATACAAAAGCCCTCTCCCCACCCACCTTTAATGTCAAGCTATAGATAATTATATAATTATTACTCCTTTGTTTACACATGAGAATACAAAAGCCCCTCTCCCACCCACCTTTAATGTCAAGCTATAGATAATTATATAATTATTACTCCCTTGTTTACACATGAGAATACAAAAAGCCCCTCTCCCCACCCACCTTTAATGTCAAGCTATAGATAATTATATAATTATTACTCCCTTGTTTACACATGAGAATACAAAAAGCCCCTCTCCCCACCCTCCTTTAATGTCAAGCTATAGATAATCATATAATTATTACTCCCTTGTTTACACATGAGAATACAAAAAGCCCCTCTCCCCACCCACCTTTAATGTCAAGCTATAGATAATTATATAATTATTACTCCCTTGTTTACACATGAGAATACAAAAAGCCCCTCTCCCCACCCACCTTTAATGTCAAGCTATAGATAATTATATAATTATTACTCCCTTGTTTACACATGAGAATACAAAAAGCCCCTCTTCCCACCCACCTTTAATGTCAAGCTATAGATAGTTATATAATTATTACTCCTTTGTTTACACATGAGAATACAAAAAGCCCCTCTCCCCACCCACCTTTAATGTCAAGCTATAGATAGTTATATAATTATTACTCCTTTGTTTATGTCAAGCTATAGATAGTTATATAATTATTACTCCTTTGTTTACACATGAGAATACAAAAAGCCCCTCTCCCCACCCACCTTTAATGTCAAGCTATAGATAGTTATATAATTATTACTCCTTTGTTTACACATGAAAATACAAAAATCCCCCCTCCCCACCCACCTCAAATGTTAAGCTATAGATAATTATATCATTATTACTCCCTTGTTTACACATGAGAATACAAAAAGCCCCCTTCCCACCCACCTCAAATGTCAAGCTATAAATAATTATATAATTATTACTCCCTTTTACACATGAGAATACAAAAGCCCCTCTCCCCACCCACCTTCAATGTCAAGCTATAGATAATTATATAATTATTACTCCCTTGTTACACATGAGAATACAAAAAGCCCCTCTCCCCACCCACCTTTAATGTCAAGCTATAGATAATTATATAATAATTACTTCCTTGTTACACATGAGAATACAAAAAGCCCCTCTCCCCACCCCACAAAAACACAAAGACTGAATCAGGCAGTGCTTGCTACTAAGAGTTACTTACTACCTCATTGTTGGTCATGAAGAATGAATGGAAAGTTTACAGTGTACATATGCGACTTACTGTTCCACAATATATGCCCATCAATGGATCGCTTGCCGTGGATCCTTGATAAACCTTCACTGCATCTGACTCACAAAGACCCTCTGTACCTTCTATGTTAAGATGAGTGAATTCCAATTGTATAGGTTGTCCACGAGCTGGCACTTGTATAGTCCATTCACAGGTCAAATTAGCAGGATATTCAGCGGGCCACAGAGGACTGGTGAAGCTACCAGATTTACCAGATAAGTTTCCACCACAACCTAACAATTAAGCAAAATGACAATTACTAATTAAAATATTATTTTATTACATATTCACAGTTTTATTTCAATGTTTTAAGCATAAATAATTAAGAAAAATGAAGGCAGAAGTAAGCTGTAAAAAAAGAATAAGGAATTAGGGTACACGAAACAAGAATGTAAAGAATTGAGAGGGCACAGACAAGGAAGCAAAACAGAGACGGGGAGGCTATGACTGAATTAAAGCAGTATGCAACCGAAAGGAAAGAACAAACAGAGGAGGAGAATTGCAAGGGGAAGGCAGCAAAAGAATGAGGAAATACCTACATGGTGGAACAGGCTACCAAAGAATGAGGAAATACCTACATGGTGGAACAGGCTACCAAAGAATGAGGAAATACCTACATGGTGGAACAGGCTACCAAAGAATGAGGAAATACCTACATGGTGGAACAGGCTACCAAAGAATGAGGAAATACCTACATGGTGGAACAGGCTACCAAAGAATGAGGAAATACCTACATGGTGGAACAGGCTACCAAAGAATGAGGAAATACCTACATGGTGGAACAGGCTACCAAAGAATGAGGAAATACCTACATGGTGGAACAGGCTACCAAAGAATGAGGAAATACCTACATGGTGGAACAGGCTACCATAAAAAACAAAGGTCAGTACAAACTATAGAGAGTGTGGAATAAATAAAAGTTTAAAAATCTTGAAGATAAACAGCAATTTGAAAGTTGTATACAGCTGATGGCTACAAGCAGGAAAATACAGGGCAAGAAGGAATGACTATAATAGAGCAAGGGGAGCAGGAGCAATGTTGTCATCTCAAAAGTACAAAATTAAATATGAAATAAATTGAATACCTGCAATCGGTGATGAGGTGTAGGTGATGGAATACCCAGCATGCTGGATGGAGGTATCTGTGTGGAATTCCAAAAAGACCTGGTTTCCAGATGTGTATATTGAGTCTGGTACATACGCACCACAAAGAGTGGCAATTTCAGCAGCATCTGCATTTCCACCATCTGAGATCTTAAACAAACAAAAAACACATTATCTTTATACAATATTCCATGGCTAGATTAAGCATTATTATCACTATTTAGCATCATTTTTGTCCTTCTGCATTACTCTCTCACTTTTATAACTTTTAGAATACCAGCACGAGAACCTTATGCTGTGCGTCCTTAGAGAATCATCAAATTGAAGAAACAATGCAATAACTGTGTGAATCAAGAAAAAAAGAGTGTAAGGGATGTACTTTTTTGGTCTTTACTTTAAAGAAAGTATATCATATGAATCATGTACCCCACAGGGTTCTATACTTGGACCCTTGTTATTTCTTATGATCTTCCCCTGTTCCAACAAATTTAAATTTGTCCAATCTGCAGAGGTTAGAGGTCCCTGAAGTGGAGGCTGAAAGCCACCTTGACCCACCCCCTACAATTTTCTGTTAGGAAACTTGTCAATAAATGGAAGACCGGTTTTAATTCCACGGGCTTTGAGATCATCCTTTTGTTCAATATTTACTAATGTTTATGAGAGTGATGTTGGAAGGTGTTTCATAATGAGCGGCTGATTTAATATTTGCTAAACTGACTTCTGCTGTGGGGTCCAAGAGCTTGCCTGAAAGCCCCTGGATTCTAGTGCATTTGAGCCCTTTTTTTCAGTCCTATTGGACTTGTTCATAGGAATCAGACTGGTAGGGGTAAATCTGATTTATGTATGCTTCAAAATACAAAAATATGGCTTAAAATTAAAATGACATCACTTCTTACAGAGATCACGACGCAACAACTAAATCTGGTTTAGCTGAACACATTGCTGTGCATTGCCATTTTAATATATAAGGTCAGCAGCAGTGCATGTTTCCCCCAACAGGAGACATTTCAAGAGGTGCTCTCCAATTCAGAGGTGCTCTCCACTTCAGAGGTGCTCTCCACTTCAGAGGTGCTCTCCACTTCAGAGGTGCTCTCCACTTCAGAGGTGCTCTCCACTTCAGAGGTGCTCTCCACTTCAGAGGTGCTCTCCACTTCAGAGGTGCTCTCCACTTCAGAGGTGCTCTCCACTTCAGAGGTGCTCCACTTCAGAGGTGCTCTCCACTTCAGAGGTGCTCTCCACTTCAGAGGTGCTCTCCACTTCAGAGGTGCTCTCCACTTCAGAGGTGCTCTCCACTTCAGAGGTGCTCTCCACTCCTCTCCACTCAGAGGTGCTCTCCACTTCAGAGGTGCTCTCCACTTCAGAGGTGCTCTCACTTCAGAGGTGCTCTCACTTCAGAGGTGCTCTCCACTTCAGAGGTGCTCTCTACTTCAGAGGTGCTCTCCACTTCAGAGGTGCTCTCCACTTCAGAGGTGCTCTTCACTTCACAGGTGCTCTCCAGTTCAGAGGTGCTTTCCACTTCAGAGGTGCTCTCCAGTTCAGAGGTGCTTTCCACTTAAGAGGTGCTCACTCCACAGGTGCTCTCTACTTCAGAGGTGCTCTCCACTTCAGAGGTGCTCTCCACTTCAGATGCTCTTCACTTCACAGGTGCTCTCTACTTCAGAGGTGCTCTCCACTTCAGAGGTGCTCTTCACTCAGAGGTGCTCTTCAGAGGTGCTTTCCACTTCAGAGGTGCTCTCCACTCAGAGGTGCTCTCCACTTCAGAGGTGCTCCACTCAGAGGTGCTCTTCACTTCACAGGTGCTCTTCACTCACAGGTGCTCTCCACTCAGAGGTGCTCTCCACTTCAGAGGTGCTCTTCACTTCACAGGTGCTCTCTACTTCAGAGGTACTCTACTTCAGAGGTGCTCTCCACTTCAGAGATGCTCTCCACTTCAGAGATGCTCTTCACTTCACAGGTGCTCTCTACTTCAGAGGTGCTCTCCACTTCAGAGGTGCTCTCTACTTCAGAGGTGCTCTCTACTTCAGAGGTGCTCTCCACTTCAGAGGTGCTCTTCACTTCACAGGTGCTCTCCACTTCAGAGGTGCTCTCTACTTCAGAGGTGCTCTTCACTTCAGAGGTGCGCTCCACTTCAGAAGCAATGAATGAAGTATGAAGCAATAAATGAAGTATAAAGCACTGAATAAGTATGAAGCAATGAATGAAGTATGAAGCAACGAATGAAGTATGAAGAAATGAATGAAGTATGAAGCAATAAATGAAGTATGTATAAGTAACTCAGTTAGCATTGTAAGTCTACTTACCTTCAAATAATCATAGGCACAGTTACTATTTGCTTCCAGATTAAAATCAGTGAAGAAAAGGGAGATAAACATATTGCTTGGTACGGTCAGCAGAGTGGTGCAGTCATGCAAATTGCTGTAGTATCCTGGGTACCCTGGACTCGTTAATGCTCCATTAACAGCTTCAATCTCTTGATTGCAGTCTGTAAGTCAAAGCAATAGATTTCTTTTCTTAATTTGTAAGAAAAAAAATATATTCCTAATAATTATTTGTACTATATGCCAAACTCTTTTTTCAACAACAAGTATTATCATAATTTTATTTCATACATACCTGTGTCTACAATCACACCATCTATGCAGCTATCTATGATCAAAATGAGCATTGGATAAGAAAGATAAAACATACCAGCGATCTGATATGAGATGGAGAATCCTGCTCCTGCTGAGTTGATGTCGGTGACAAAGTACACCTGGACACTCTGACCAGCAGAGTCAAAGAGTGGTGGCAATGTCTGACCACAGTAATGGATGCTCTGACCACCATCAGTCTGTCAAAAAGTCAAAAAAGGATTGGTTTTAAAGTAAGGATATTAAATCATTTTGTGGTAAGTGCATATTAGTGCTCAAAGTTATTTATATGTGGATGTGCACCATAGTAGGTTTTGCTTTGTTATGTATGGGGCAATCCTGCCATGACAAAGGGGATGATGAGAGGGATGATCTGAGTCCCCGATGTTACTTCAATAAAATCCTGTTTAAAAAGTGAAATAACACAGAACATTAGGAAAATTAAATGGGAAGTCATTCAGTTTCTGAAGACAGTTTCATTATTATCAATAGAAGAAATTCAATACTAACCTCTCAAGAAGAGCAATAATACGGCAAGGTATTTGGAAAGGGTTTTCCCAACAATAATGCAAGTGATCATGTTTCTAAACTTTTAATCTTCATGGCACCGCTTTAACCCATCTACAAACAGATTGGAGGGCAAACATTTACAAACTCTACCCATTTTCCTGAAAATCCACTTTAAAATTCTTTGATTTTCCAGAAGGTATACACATTTTATTTAACTACAGTATATTCTACCCTTCTTAGCTACTTTTGTAAGATATTGAAGACTGAGCAACGTTGCAGCAATAATGAATGCAATTACACTCAAAGAATACTTCATCAAGATCTTTGAATGCCACACTTTCAAATTTAATTAGTGATTGAAAGGAAACTCACAAGTGGGAAATCAGCGAACTGTATATAGTCATACTCGCAATTTCTATGGTCTTCAATATCAATGACTGTTGTATTTAGACGGACTTTGTCTACTCCACTTGCAGATATGGTCCAAGTACAACGCAGGCTGCTTGGGTACTCATTAGGATAGTTTGGTGAGGTCAACATTTGTGATTTACTCGTAGCATTCAAAGCTCCACCACAAGTTCCTGGTACAATAAAACAAAACAGAAATTGCAAATGATTTAACAAGATAAATACTAGCTAAAGATGGTAAGCATCCAAGTAATTTACCAAAATAAATACTAGCTTAGGATGGTAAGCATCCAAGTGATTTACCAAGATAAATACTAGCTAAGGATGGTAAGCATCCAAGTGATTTACCACAATAAATACTAGCTAAGGATGGTAAGCATCCAAGTGATTTATCAAGATAAATACTAGCTAAGGATGGTAAGCATCCAAGTGATTTACCAAGATAAATACTAGCTAAGGATGGTAAGCATCCAAGTGATTTACCACAATAAATACTAGCTAAGGATGGTAAGCATCCAAGTGATTTATCAAGATAAATACTAGCTAAGGATGGTAAGCATCCAAGTGATTTACCAAGATAAATACTAGCTAAGGATGGTAAGCATCCAAGTGATTTACCAAGATAAATACTAGCTAAGGATGGTAAGCATCCAAGTGATTTACCAAGATAAAATACTAGCTAAGGATGGTAAGCATCCAAGTGATTTACCAAGATAAATACTAGCTAAGGATGGTAAGCATCCAAGTGATTTACCAAGATAAAATACTAGCTAAGGATGGTAAGCATCCAAGTGATTTACCAAGATAAATACTAGCCAACGATGGTAAACATACAAGTGATTTACCAAGATAAATACTAGCTAAGAATGGTTAGCATCCAAGTGATTTACCAAGATAAATACTAGCAAAGGATGGTTAGCATCCAAGTGATTTACCAAGATAAATACTAGCTAAGGATGGTAAGCATCCAAGTGATTTACCACAATAAATACTAGCTAAGGATGGTAAGCATCCAAGTGATTTATCAAGATAAATACTAGCTAAGAATGGTAAGCATCCAAGTGATTTACCAAGATAAATACTAGCTAAGGATGGTAAGCATCCAAGTGATTTACCAAGATAAATACTAGCTAAGGATGGTAAGCATCCAAGTGATTTACCAAGATAAAATACTAGCTAAGGATGGTAAGCATCCAAGTGATTTACCAAGATAAATACTAGCTAAGGATGGTAAGCATCCAAGTGATTTACCAAGATAAAATACTAGCTAAGGATGGTAAGCATCCAAGTGATTTACCAAGATAAATACTAGCTAACGATGGTAAACATACAAGTGATTTACCAAGATAAATACTAGCTAAGAATGGTTAGCATAAATACTGATTTACCAAGATAAATACTAGCAAAGGATGGTTAGCATCCAAGTGATTTACCAAGATAAATACTAGCTAAGGATGGTAAGCATCTAAGTGATTTACCAAGATAAAATACTAGCTAAGGATGGTAAGCATCCAAGTGATTTACCAAGTTACATACTAGCTAAGGATGGTAAGCATCCAAGTGATTTACCAAGATAAATACGAGCTAAGGATGGTAAGCATTCAAGTGATTTACCAAGATAAATACTAGCTAAGGATGGTAAGCATCCAAGTGATTTACCAAGATAAAATACTAGCTAAGAATGGTAAGCATCCAAGTGATTTACCACTATAAATACTAGCTAAGGATGGTAAGCATCCAAGTGATTTATCAAGATAAATACTAGCTAAGGATGGTAAGCATCCAAATGATTTACCAAGATCAATACTAGCTAATGATGGTTAGCATCCAAGTGATTTACCAAGATAAATACTAGATAAGGATGGTGAGCATCCAAGTGATTTACCAAGATAAAATACTAGCTAAGGATGGTTAGCATTCAAGTGATTTACCAAGATAAAATACTAGCTAAGGATGGTTAGCATCCAAGTGATTTACCAAGATAAAATACTAGCTAAGGATGGTAAGCATCCAAGTGATTTATCAAGATAAAATACTAGCTAAGGATAGTTAGCATCCAAGAGATTTACCAAGATATATACTAGCTAAGGATAGTCTTAAAGCATCCAAGCAATTTACCAAGATAAATACTAGCTAAGGATGGTAAGCATCCAAGTGATTTACCAAGATAGATACTAGCTAAGGATGGTAAGCATCCAAGTGATTTACCAAGATAGATACTAGCTAAGGATGGTAAGCATTTGTAATGCAGGATATGCTCTGACATAATCAATGTATAGTTAAGGTAGTCTTTCAATCATCAGTCTTGGAATAGTGAACTAACAATCAGTTTGTTTGATGAGAGTTTAACGACACCACAAGAGCAGGGTCAAATTGTGCCTGAGAGGCTAGATCATTCCAGAGGTAGGAAGGATAGTCAACAGGGGGAGATTAAGAGAAACACGAGAAGTAAAAGCCAGAAAGCTGGGATCGAGAGAGGAGGTGTATGGGTGGAAAAATAATGTAGAAAGAGAGAGGGTGGGGAAGGAGGACTAAATATGGTTGTAGAGGGAAACATGATAAAGGAAGGAGATCATTTTATCTAGAGGGTTTTTTCTTGGAAGAGCTCGGTTACCGAGTTGT
The DNA here is from genome assembly GCA_020152595.1 of Chiridota heheva. Classification (NCBI taxonomy): domain Eukaryota; kingdom Metazoa; phylum Echinodermata; class Holothuroidea; order Apodida; family Chiridotidae; genus Chiridota; species Chiridota heheva. The sequence goes on from JAIGNY010000206.1 coordinate 694,214, forward strand.
GGACAGCGAGGGAAGCTCTGGGAAGGTTGTACAGGGGGCAAGCAAAGAGAATGTGATGGACTGTGAGGGTGCAATGGCAATTGTTGCAGAGGGGTGGGGGGGGCAGTAAGGAGGTGGGAGTGAAGGAGGTGGGTGTGACCTATTCTAAGGCGGGTAATGTGGATGTTGTCGACACGGGATAGGTTGTGAGTAGTGGGTTTGAGTAGTGGATGACGTGGAGCTTATTATCAATTTGGAAGTCCCATGAGGTTTGCCAGCAGCCACGAATAAGGGAAGTGATAAGCTGTTTGATGTCAGAAAGGGTTTTGGGAAAAGGGGTAGGGGAAGGGTGAGGGCAAGCTTAGCAGCTGCATCAGCCTTGTCATTGCCAGGGATACCAACATGGCTGGGTATCCAGAAGAAAAGAATATGTTTCCTACGGAGAGGGGGGGTGGGGGTGGGGGCGAAAGGAGTCTACGGCGGATGAGGTGAGATGTGGGGTTATCCCATTTAACGTTGAGTAATGAAGGACAGCTTTGGAGTCAGAGAAGATGGCAAAGTGGCTGAGCGGAGAGTACTCAATAAAGTTGAGGGCGAGGAGGATGGCCTTGGCCGAGAAGATGGATGAGTAGTCGGGAAGCCTGTTACTGAGGGTGATGTCTTGGATGGCAGCAGCAGCAGCTGTCTTGTCGCCTTCCTTGGAGTCATCAGTATAGATGGAGGTATAGTTTGAGAATTAAACAGGGTGATGTCTTGGATGGCGGCAGCAGCAGCTGCCTTGTCGCCTTTCTTGAAGCCATCAGTATATATGGAGGTATAGTTTGAGAGTTAGTCTTTGATTTGGTTGTGGAAATTGATGCAGAGGTTAGGGTGGGTTTGGGTTTTGTGATGAGTGGAGAGGTCCAGGTGGATAGTAGGGAGGGGGGTGGCCCAAGGAGAAAAAGTGGGCCAGGAGAAAAAGCTGAGAGAGTTGGGATTGATGCCAAGATGGAGGAGGTCTGATTTGATGCATAAGCTGAAGGGATGGAATAGGGTTTTAGTCCTATCAAAAAGGGTGGAGAAATTGGGGTATCTAAGGAGGTTGTAAACAGGTTTCTGGGTATTAATGAGGGCTCTAAAAGTATACGAGAGGCTAAGCTTTCTACACTTTAGCAGAAAGGGGGATTCATTGGCTTCAACATGAAGGCTGGTGATTGGGGAGGTCCTGTAGGCACCCAGACAAAGCCTGAGGGCTTCATTTTGGATGGTGTTGATGTGATTGAGGTAAGAATTGTGAGCGACACAGTAGACAATATTGCCATAGTCAAGCTTGGCACAATGGTGAGCTTGAAGATTTAACAATCAGTGCATGTCACATGTTCTCATCATGCCTTTACAACGTGCATCTAAAGACTAATTTTTCAAAACATTCTAGGAAGAAAAAAAACCAGTCCAATTTTAAAAAATAAATGAAAAGGAAAAGTCACTTTAAAGGTTTCTTGAGAGCTATACATAACCAGGAAAAAAGTTTGGACATACGATTAACTGATGAATATGATATTTCGAATCCTTCCAGAGCGGCTGAGGCGTCCGTGTAGAAGCGCATGTATGCTTGGTTTCCAGACAACACCACTGTTGCAGGGGCAATGGAACCGCAAAAGCGACCCACAAGAGGTGCAAGGCTTCCAAAACCATCCCGTATCTATGAAAAGAAAAAATTCTTAATCTTAAGAGATGCATAAATAAGTATCCGATTTTGATAAGAGTGTCTTCAAAACTTAAACTAAGAACTTACTAAAGAGCAATAGATACAATCAGCAGAGAATAAAAAAAATGGGATGGTAGGCATAGGTGATAGTAGGCGTAAATGCCACAATTTGTAATTGCCCCTAGATGCATATCAGAATGCTTAATCTCTTTATATAATCAAACTTAATATCTATCAATATGAGGCCAAATTTTGAAAGACACTGAAATTAAACTGGAACACAGTGACATTGGTCTTGGTAATTGTGGACATCATCATAGATAAAAATCGTATTACAACTCAAGTTGATCTGCATATCTTATTAATGCAAAGCAATATTCCCAGGGGCAATCTATTGCACAATGTTTCCCCATTTATGCGAGAACAATATACATACTCAATTTCAAGCTCACTTCCCAGGCATTCAGTCTAAAAACATCATCCTTTTTAAGATAGACTAAAGGACAGGCAATAGAATCTTATCCCTACTGCATTACAAATTAATATGCAGTGTATAAAAGAGGTGCGGTGATTCAGTGGTAAAGAAGTCATGTTCGTATGTGAAAGGTACCGGGTTCGAATCGCATCAAAAGCGCTGCATTGTGTTCTTGAGCAAGAAACTTTACTTGCTTCAGTCCTCTCAGCTGTAAATGAGTATCAGCAATGCTGGGCAGTTAATCTGCGATAGACTGGCATCCTGTCTAGGTGGTCTCATCCACTTATGTCAAGGAAACAGGAAATAAGCACCTGCCTGATGGGCCTTCATGGCTGTAGTATGGAGGCCTGATGGGCTTTCATGGCTCTAGTATGGAGGCCTGATGGGCTTTCATGGCTCTAGTATGGAGGCCTGATGGGCTTTCATGGGTCTAGTATAGAGGCCTGATGGGTCTTCATGGCTCTAGTATGAAGGCCTGATGAGCCTTCATGGCTCTAGTATGGAGGCCTGATGGGCCTTCATGGCTCTAGCATGAAGGCCTGATGAGCCTTCATGGCTCTAGTATGGAGGCCTGATGGGCCTTCACGGCTCTAGTATGGAGGCCTGATGGGCTTTCATGGTTCTAGTATGGGGGCCTGATGGGCCTTCATGGCTCTAGTATGGAGGCCTGATGAGCCTTCATGGCTCTAGTATGGAGGCCTGATGGGCCTTCATGACTAGTTTGAAGGCCTGATGGGCCTTCATGGCTCTAGTATGGGGGCCTGATGGGCCTTCATGGCTCTAGTATGGAGGCCTGATGGGCTTTCATGGCTCTAGTATGGAGGCCTGATGGGCTTTCATGGCTCTAGTATGGAGGCCTGATGGGCCTTCATAGCTCTAGTATGGGGGCCTGATGGGCCTTCACGGCTCTAGTATGGAGGCCTGATGGGCTTTCATGGCTCTAGTATGGAGGCCTGATGGGCTTTCATGGCTCTAGTATGGAGGCCTGATGGGCCTTCATAGCTCTAGTATGGGGCCTGATGGGCCTTCACGGCTCTAGTATGGAGGCCTGATGGGCTTTCATGGCTCTAGTATGGAGGCCTGATGGGCCTTCATGGCTCTAGTATGGGGGCCTGATGGGCCTTCATGGCTCTAGTATGGAGGCCTGATGAGCCTTCATGGCTCTAGTATGGAGGCCTGGTGGGCTTTCATGGCTCTAGTATGAAGGCCTGATGAGCCTTCATGGCTCTAGTATGAAGGCCTGATGGGCCTTTATGGCTCTAGTATGGAGGCCTGATGGGCCTTCATGGCTCTAGTATGGAGGCCTGATGAGCCTTCATGGCTCTAGTATGGCGGCCTGATGGGCCTTCATGGCTCTAGTATGGAGGCCTGATGGGCCTTCATGGCTCTAGTATGGGTTTAACTTCTATAAAAAGAAGGAAAGTTTGCATTTTGATAAATAAGAGTATATGCTCACCTCTAGGTAATCATAATCGCAGCTACTAAATCCATCTTCAATGTTGAATGAGATGAACTCCAAAATGAGAACCTTGTTCACATCAGGAAGCGAGATTTGCCAGACACAGTCTAAATCATTCTCATAGAGGCCATCCCCATTGGTGTCTACACTGGTGATTACCCCTGAATCTCCAACAACATTGCCTCCACACCCTACACTAGCTCCTATCACCAATGAAATAAATAAGTCGAAAAATCAATACCCAAATTTCTAAGAAACGTTTAAGATAAAAAAATCTTTTTAAACATAAACCATACTGCTTTTTTGATCAGATCATAAAAAAACATTCTGGAATCTCGAACTTTTGAAATATGTGATATATTTTACTGATTACATAAAGAAATTTAAATCATTTTCGGACATAAGCAGAAATACCCTCATCAATGCAAACCACAAAAATACTTTTTTCACTGAATCATATGTACAAAATATTTCTAACCTAAAGAACAATTCATTGCATTACCACATTTTTTCTTTATCAAATTTATTTTGAAAGTTTAATATCCTTATTATTACAATTTTGTGTCATTCATCTTTTTATTCTGTAAAGAATGAAGACTGGAATAACATGTAGCATATGCTATGAAAATTGAGTTGCCTCTTCAAGTTATTTTTATGTCTCTTACAAGCAATTGATATACACCTTCCTAGGTTCCTTTCAAGATAAAGAGAGAGTGACAAAATTTCATGATGACTTGTTTTTGTTTTGTTTGATGAGGGCTTAACGGCACCATGACAACAAGGGTCAAATTATGCCTGAGAGGTTAGATCATTCTAGAGGTAGGAAGGAAAGAAAACGGAGATTGATAGAAATACGAGAACTAAAAGTCAGAAAGCTGGGTTCGAGAGAGAGGAGGGGCATGGTTGAAACAAAAACAAAGTAGAGAGGGGGTGGAAGAGGAGAATTAAATATGGACGTAGAGGGAGGCATGATGGGAAAAGGGGAGAATTTTATCCAAAGGATTTTTCTGGAAGAACTCAACAATTGAGTTGTAGGGAGTGAGGGAAGCTCTGGGAAGGTTGTACAGGGGGCAAGCAAGGAGAACGTGATGGATTGTGAGGGTGCAATGGCAATTGTTGCAAAGGGGTTAGGGGGAGCCAATAAGGAGGTGGGAGTGGGTGAGATGAGTGTGACCAATTCTAAGACGGGTAATATGAACGTTGTCAATACGAGAGAGGTTGTTGGCTTTGATCGGAATTGTGGGCTGGATGACATGGAGTTTCTTATCAATTTAGGACTTCCATGAAGTTTGCCAGTGGTCTCGAACAAGGAAAGCGATAAGCGGTTTGATGTCAGAGAGGGTTTTGGGAAAAGGGGCAGGGAGGAGGGTGAGGGCAAGCTTAGCGGCCGCATCAGCCCTGTCAACATGGCTGGGTATCCAGAAGAAAAGAATACTTTTCCTGCAGAGGGTGGGAGAAAGGAGTTTGCGGGGGAGGAGGTGGCATGTGAGGTTATCCCATTTAAGATTGAGTAAAGAAGTAAGAACAGCCTTTGAGTCAGAGAAAATAACAAAGTGGCTGAGCAGGGAGTACTCAATAAAGTTGAGGGCAAGGAGAATGGCCTTAGCCTCGGCTGAAAAGATGGATGAGTAGTCGGGAAGTCTGCTACTGAGGGTGATGTCTTGGATGACCGCAGCAGCAGCAGTTGGGCACAATTCCTTGTGGTACATCACATCAAATTTCATGTGTGCATCACATATACCTCCACTGCTTACATTCTTCAGCGAAATCAAAACACTAACCAAAGCTTCTCAAAACCTAAATCCCTTCCTGCAACTTATTTCAAGATTATTTAATTTTGCAGCGATAAAATAAATGACACCACATGCAGCTTTAAAATAAAATATGAATAAACACCAAGAGATATGTAAAAGATACAACTAACCTAGTCTAGAAGTGTATGTTGCTTGGAAACCTTCATATGAGACAGAGGAATCTGTGACAAAGTTGAGAAACATTGAGTTTCCTGTGCTTATAACTGGACTTGGTAGGGCACTTCCACACAGAGGGTTGGTCAAAAGTGGATCTCCAAAGTTGTCTCCGTCATAAATCTGCAGGTAGTCGTAGTCACAGGCGGAATGCATCTCCAATTCAAATGTAGTGAACCTGACAATCAGAAATAAGACTCGACATCAGATGACAATTGATGAAAATTAAATTCCTTAAGGCATATGAGCCCAATTGGACAAACTGACCTAACATCTTCCAATGGTTGCTAGTGTGAAGCTTTTGGATTAAGATGAAAACCAAGTGTTTCCCATTGACAGTGTTAAGCCCAGGATGGTACCCAATGTTACTGGCATGCAGAGAGCATCTTCCAATGGTTGCTAGTGTGAAGCTTTTGGATTAAGATGAAAGTTTCCCATTGACAGTGTTAAGCCTAGGATGGGTACCCAATGCCACTGGCATGCAGAGAGCATCTTCCAATGGTTGCTAGTGTGAAGCTTTTGGATTAAGATGAAAACCAAGTGTTTCCCATTGACAGTGTTAAGCCCAGGATGGGTACCCAATGTTACTGGCATGCAGAGACCTGTTACTCAAACGACTACCAGTGTTCAATGTAACTATTGCAGCCTTTACAATCATTAACATTAGTCTTTGATATCAAAATGTTTCATGCTAAGAAAAGTAAATGACTGGGTCCTTAAATATTCCCTACCACCTGCCTACTCCTGCAATATGGCACTGTTCAATGTCAATGACAGCATGCAATGGGTCTTTCACATACCTCAATTCAACTACCCAACCATCCATTACTGTGATGAGCCATGTGCAATTCTGGTTGTGGTTGTATGTGTCTACATGAGTTGGCGTTCCAATGGTTCCCACCTCATCCGTGAATATACCTCCACAATCTGGCAAACAAAAATGTACATATGTAAGTAGTGACACATGCATTTCCTTACTAAAACACCAATAAAGGATAAGCAGAGATCAGTAGATATGTTATATAATCTCTGACCTTTAACAAAAAGAGGAAAACAAAACAAAATCTTAGTCACAAAAAATTAAAAAATTAAAACATAAACATAACTAGAACGGTAAACACCGCCATGGTTTGCATGCCCATGCAAATTGACACCCATATCATATGATCCGGCCAATTATAAAAATGGCATCTCACAATTAAGTCCCACATGGCATCCTATGTCCCACATGGCATCCCACCCCATGTCCCACATGGCATCCCACCCATGTCCCACATGGCATTCCACTTGATGTCCCACATGGCATCCCACCCCATGTCCCACATAACATCCCACCCCATGTCCCACATGACATCCCATGTCCCACAGGGCATCCCATCCTATGAACCACATGGCATCCCACCCCATGTCCCACATGGCATCCCACCCCATGTCCCACATGGCATCCTACCCCATGTCCCACATGACATTCCATGTCCCACAGAGCATTCCATCATATGTCCCAAGGGGCATTCCACCATATCTCTCACATGGCATTCCACCATACAGTGTCTAACATGACATATTCCGCCACATGTCCCACATGGCACTCCACCATGTCCCACATGGCATTCCATCATATGTCCCACATGGCATCCCTCCCTGTGTCCTGCATCAGTGGCTTCCCACCTGATGTCCCACATGGCATCCCACCATATGTTCCACATAGTATCCCTCCCAATGTCCCAATAACATCCTACTTTATGTCCCATATGGCATCACATCCCATGTTCCCATGGCCTCCCACCCTATGTCCCACATAGCCTCCTACCCTATGTCACACATGGCATCCTACCTTATGTTACACATGGCATCCTATCTTATGTCACACATGGCATCACAACCTATGTCACACTCTGTGTTACTCGTGGCATCCCACCATGTCCCACATGGCATTCTACCCTGTTCCACATGGCATCCTACCCCATGTCCCACATGGCATCCCACCCCATGTCCCACATGACATCCCATAGGCTCCATAAGAAGTCTCATCCAAGCTATCACAGTCCCTGATTGAGAATACTATGTATGAAAGTGTCAGTTCATATAATAACTTATATGCAAATGACTTGTTGAAATGGGGTGGGACGCCATGTCCCACATGACATCCCATATCAACCCATGTCCCCAAATGACATTCCATCCCATGGCAATCCACCCTATGTCCTGCATGGCATTCCACCTCATATTCTATGTGGCATTCCACCCTGTTCCACATGGCATCCCACCCCATGTCCCACATGGTATCCCACCCCATGTCCCACATGGCATCCCACATGTCATCCCACCCTATGTCTCACATGACGTCCCATAAGCTCCATAACAAGTCTCATCCTTGCTATCACAGTCCCTGATTGAGCATACTATGTATTAAAGTGTCAGTTCATATAATAACTTATATTTTTACAGTATATAACTTACAGTTATCTTCTAAAAAAATATCAAATGTATTGTAGACTTTTTAGGGAACTAGTCTTTAATCCTGTCTTAAGTACCTCTGAAAAACTTAAAAATTTTATAAGGAAATTCTAACCTTCCTTGAGGGTATCTAAAGAAACTTTTTCTGAGGAACTCTGAAGAAACTTTTACACTTTCTGAGGAATTCTCAAAAAACTTTGACACATCTGAGGAAATCTCAAGACAAACCTGTAGACGGCCGGACGGCCGTAATCGCCATTAAATAGGTTCGCATAAATGCTTCGCATGCGAACCAAAAATGGTACTATCTGAAAGTGCCATTTCATCACTTAGTAAGTAACAATGTAATTCATCCAGATTCATCAAAGTGATGAATTATGTTGCTGACTGTTAATGTAGCAACATCTATAACACAACACACTAGCTGATGGACTAGCTTTTCAACATTCATTTGACCTTTGAAAGATGTAAACTTCCAATGGGGAATGTTAAGGAAATTACACACGGGAATGTTGAGGAAATTGCACATAATACAAATCATAAAATTTATATCTAATCATATCAATATCTAAACAGTATCCTTTTTGAGGCATACATATAATACACTGTGAGATCCTCCAATTTCATTCTAAACCCAGAAATTGTCTCAAAAAAAAAAAAAAATTGCTTGTTTGGGATATATTGAAAATATATATAGCCTCTCCATACCAGGTTCAAAATTGAATCCAAAGCCAGCATCCTCCAGACTAGCATCCGAATGGAAGACAACAAAGACTGGTCCCATCTGCACAATTTGACCTGGGGTGGTGGTACCACAGTATCTGCCGATGAGGTCACCTGTTGCATCCATACCAGCATACAAGGCCAGGTAATCATATTGACATCCAGAACCATCTAATGCAAATATGGAAAGGTTACAACTTTCTCAAGGCTACATAGGTTTCTGTGTGCTGTTTGTGTTCCCAGAAACATGGCAGATTTGGAATCACATTTTGCTTGAAATCAAACTCACTAAAAGGTTATCTCAAATACATGAGACAGTTAGTGTTAAAATTTATTTGTGCTTCCTGGCCCTTGGACATGGTATAGCATTATTTGAATCAAGCTTATACCTGCTTAACTCAAAATTAACTCAAAATACCATTTGTAACATTTAAAAGTAATTTGCATAAATATAGGCATGTATAGCACATTCTCTAAAGCAGTCACTTCTATGTTCATCCCACAATTATTTATTTATCTCAATGAACAAAATCTCTGACCTTGTTGAAAAGATACCTATTTTTGATGGTTCAACATTAGTTGCTACATTTCCATGAGTAGGCTATACAGTAATCATTACAATAATGTACAAATTTTGTGTTTTTGACATTGGTAAGCAGAATGTTACATTGGTAAGCATGAAGCAGAATCCTGCAATGGAAACGAGTGCTGAATACAATCAACACTAATTATCAAATCAGACAACACAATGAGTGCCCATGGTAATACACCTTTACAAATTCTAATAGGTTAAATATTTCAATTGATCTAGATCAAGATACTGTTTGTCAAGAAAATGATTTCAATCGACAATGCAACTTCAATGGATTCTATCAGACATAAAACCATGGCAAAAAAACAATACATTTTGCAACCTAAAAAGGACTTTACCTTCTATTTCAAAAATGTCATCAAAGGTGATGAGCATTTTGGTAGAGTCTGTGTAATTGATCAAGTACTGGCAGTCAAGGTTGCTGTCATAACTCCTAGATGGGAACCCTGGTGACACTATACGACCACCTGGGCTGTTGAATGTGGCTCCACAACCTGAAACCATAACAAGCAAGTGATATAAAGAATGCAATCAGAATTAAAACTGGAAAGCACTTTTCAAATGAAAAAGAAATCTCTCATAGTTGGCCTAAAAGAGAAATAACTTAACACTAAATTTCAGAATATTTTGGTGGTGTTATGAACTAATAATAGTTACAAAAAATATCCCAAACTATCACCCTGAACTTAAGTCTATCAAACATACCACTCACAATCTCTTTCCATGACAATCCTCTGTAATCACATAGATGGAGGAGTTTTATGAAAGAACCAATTGGATCACAGGAACCGAAACCAATCAGAATTATTAAAGAAAATTAAACAAAACAAACTGAGTTTAAAATATTCATCTTTCCAATTATTGATTTATTTGTAAAGCACTTATGACAACTTTTAATTTATAATTAGTGGATTTTAAATGCTAGGTATTATCATTTGGTACTGATATTTCTGAAATTGTTACAGAGTTTGGAGAATCATTTCTGTAAGGTCACAATCTCTTTCCATGACACTTCTCTGTAATCACATAGATAGAGGAGTTTTATGAAAGAACCAATTGGATCACAGGAACCGAAACCAATCAGAATTATCAAAGAAAATTAAATAAAACAAATTGAGTTTCAAATATTTATCTTTCTAATTATTGATTTATTTGTAAAGCACTTATGACAACTTTTATTTTATAATTAGTGGATTATAAATGCTACAAATTATTATTTGGTACTGATATTTCTAAAATTGTCACAGAGTTTGGAGAATCATTTCTGTAAGGTCACAATCTCTTTCCATGACACTTCTCTGTAATCACATGGATAGAGGAGTTTTATAAAAGAACCAATTGGATCACAGGAACCAAAACCAATCAGAATTATCAGGGAAAATTAAATAAAACAAATTGAGTTTCAAATATTTATCTTTCTAATTATTGATTTATTTGTAAAGCACTTATGACAACTTTTATTTTATAATTAGTGGATTATAAATGCTACGTATTATTATTTGGTACTGATATTTCTAAAATTGTCACAGAGTTTGGAGAATCATTTCTGTAAGGTCACTTGTATGAGAAATCTAGCAATTGAGATTATAAATGATGATAAACTGGATGTTCAAGGAATATAGTGAGGATATATGGAGTTAAATCAAACAAATACAAAACTATACAAACATATCTCTCTTTTGAGAAACCAATGTAAATAAATTAGTTTTCATCTCAAGTCACAGGTAAAAATTGCCAGTTGTTTTCATCTCAACTCACAGGTAAAAATGCCAGTTGTTTTCATCTCAACTCACAGGTAAAAATGCCACTTGTTTTCATTTCAACTCACAAGTAAAAAATACCAGTTGTTTTCATCTCAACTCACAGGTTAAAATGCCCGTTGTTTTCATCCCAACTCACAGGCAAAAATGCCAGTTGTTTTCATCTCAACTCACAGGTAAAAATACCATTCTTTTCATCTCAACTCACAGGTAAAAATATCCTCAAATTCTTTGCAAGTGACTGTGTGGTAATATAGGAATGATCATTCCCGTTTTAAATGGGATGATAATTTCAATCTACCTGTGGTCCAATTGGCCTTGAACCCGGTACCAGCAGCAAAAGCATCTGACTGAAACTTGACCGTCATATAAACAGTTGTGGACTGTAATGTGGATGGTGCTGTTGACCCAGAGTACGACCCCAGAACCGCATCACTTATATCTGTACCGTCATAAACCTATGAAAAATATGAATTGACATCAGAAAACTAAGCAGCTCCAGTCAAAAAGTGAGGACATGGTTTTTGCCATGTCAAGGGAATTTCTAAATAACACTGGTCTAATTGTTGGTACTCATGTCCTATTTTTGGTACTCGTGTCCTATCTTTGGTACTCGTGTCCTATTTTTGGTACTCGTGTCCTATTTTGGTACTCGTGTCCTATTTTTTGTACTCATGCCTTAATTTGGTACTCGTGTCCTATTTTTGGTACTCTGTCCTATTTTTGGTACTCGTGTCCTATTTTGGTCCTCGTGTCCTATTTTTGGTACTCGTGTCCTATTTTGGTACTCGTGTCCTATTTTTGGTACTCGTGTGCTATTTTTGGTACTCCTGTCTTTGGAAAATTACTTACATATTGTTAAGAAATAATCATAATCAAATTGAACATTTGAATCAAAGGTTTTTACCGCATGAAAAGTGTGGATGAATATTTTTGATCGTGACTCAAGAAAAATACGTCCACACTTTTCAGCTGCCAGCTTCGTAAACTGCACTCAAACGAACTTAATATTAGACTTTGGGCATACACTTCATAGAACCCAAAAATCATACCCACAAACAGAAAACTCATATTAAACTATAGTTCTAGTCTATATCAATGCAATCAGAGCAGCTTGACAGGATTAGATGATTCATAATTCCACAAAGATGAAATGGCAGCACAGCAGTGACATTACATCATCATAATTATGGGTGCAATTTGAGAGGTAAACTTAAAGGTGTAAAAGTACAACAGGTTGGAGGAGACAGAGAAGTAGTAGGAATTACAAGAGATTGCAATAAACTGATAATTCAAGCTTTAAATGGAAACATTACATTTGAAATATTTGATATTTCAAGTTTATTCTGTTAGTACTACTTTATTAGAGAAACAGTACTTACAGTGACATAATCCCCAGATGCAAGGTTGAAGTTGTTGTCAAATGTTAGGGAAACTACATAGCCACTCTCTACTTTGATGTACCAAATACACTCAGTATCAGAGCTGTAATCTGAGGGATAATTCACAGACTGCAGTGTGCCTGAGTTTCCGGCAAAAGTACCACCACATCCTATAAGAAACAAAAGGACGTCTCAGTTAAGAATTTCATAGTATGAAGCTAGTTTAGTAAACCTCCAAAACTGGATATGAAAGACAAAGACTATCATGTTCTGCTACTGGCATTTATAAAAGTGTTCTGCTACTGGCATTTATAAAAGTGTTCTGCTACTAGCATTTATAATAGTGTTTTGCTACTGGCATTTATAAAAGTGTTCTGCTACTGGCATTTATAAAGTGTTCTGCTACTGGCATTTATAAAAGTGTTCTGCTACTGGCATTTATAAAAGTGTTCTGCTACTGGCATTTATAAAAGTCTTCTGCTACTGGCATTCATAAAAGTGTTCTGCTACTGACTGGCATTTATAAAAGTGTTCTGCTACTGGCATTTATAAAAGTGTTCTGCTACTGGCATTTATAAAGGTGTTCTGCTACTGGCATTTATAAAAGTGTTCTGCTACTGGCATTTATAACAGGTTCTGCTACTGGCATTTATAAAAGTGTTCTGCTACTGGCATTTATAAAAGTGTTCTGCTACTGGCATGTATAAAAGTGTTCTGCTACTGGTATTTATAAAAGTGTTGTGCTACTGGCATTTATAAAAGTGTTCTGCTACTGGCATTTACAAAAGTGTTCTGCTACTGGCATTTATAAAAGTGTTCTGCTACTGGCATTTATAAAAGTGTTCTGCTACTGACTGGCATTTATAAAAGTGTTCTGCTACTGGCATTTATAAAGGTGTTCTCCTACTGGCATTTATAAAAGTGTTCTGCTACTGGCATTTATAACAGGTTCTGCTACTGGCATCTATAAAAGTGTTCTGCTACTGGCATTTATAAAAGCGTTCTGCTACTGGCATGTATAAAAGTGTTCTGCTACTGGTATTTATAAAAGTGTTGTGCAACTGGCATTTATAAAAGTGTTCTGCTACTGGCATTTACAAAAGTGTTCTGCTACCTGCATTTATAAAAGTGTTCTGCAACTGGCATTTATAAAGGCAATCTATACTGGTCTAACATCTCTGTGGGATCTCACCTTGAGTGGGGGCATACACTTCATTGAAATCCAATCCGACAGGTTAATAGTTATTGTGTCGAACCAGACTTAAAACGGGGAAACGCACTCCAGTTTTAAAGGGGTTACTAAACACTGGGTCTGGAATTGAGGCTGAGAGAGGTAAAGAACACATTAGTAACCCACAGCAAAACGCTAAACGCTAACACTTACCACTGCTATCAGTGGTCCATACCATCCTGAAACCACCAGCAGATGAAGAAGCATCAGTGGAGAAGACCACAATCAACTGGTTGCTTCCAGAGGTGATAGGTATGGGCGCTACACTTCCACACCATGGATGCTCACCAGATATTAAAGGTGAGTCCCAGTTTCCACCGTTACGCACTGCCAGATAATCATACTCACAGTTTACATGTGTCTCTACTGCAAAGTCAGTGAACGAAATCTATCAAAAAGCAAACACAGAAGCTTACTAAGAGGTGTAACATCAGAAGAAAAGAATACACTTTCAAATATTGAATATTTTTATACATGAAACTTGAGTTCAAGGACATCATGTTGCTTGTAACTTGAAGCACTATGTGATGTTGAAAACTTTAAAACATAATCCATATTTATATTTCCATAATAATATCCATAAGTTATTCATTATAATATTTATTACTCTATAATAATAATAATCCATAATATTAATAATAATCAAAAATATTAATAATAATCCATAATACTACTACTAATAATGATAATAATGCATGATAAGAACAATCAATAATGATAATTCATAATAAGTCCATTATAAAAATCGATAATAATTATCCATACTAATAACAACAATCCTTAATATGAATCCTTAATAATAATCCATACTAATAATAATCCATAATTTTAATCCATAACAATAATCCATAATATTTACCCTTAATAATAATCCATACTAATAACAATCCATAATAATAACAATCCATAATAATAATAATCCATACTAATAATAATCCTTACTAATAACAATCCATAATAATAATCCTTAATAACAATCCATACTAATAATAATCCATACTAATAATAATTAACACTAATAATAATCCATACTAATATTAATCCATACTAATAAGAATCCATACTAATAATAATCCATACTAATAATAATCCATACTAATAATAGTCCATACTAATAATAGTCCATACTAATAATAATCCATACTAATGATAATCCATACTAATGATAATCCATACTAATAATAATCCATACTAATAATAATCCATACTAATAAGAATCCATACTAATAATAATCCATACTAATAATAATCCATACTAATAATAGTCCATACTAATAATAGTCCATACTAATAATAATCCATACTAATGATAATCCATACTAATGATAATCCATACTAATAATAATCCATACTAATAATAATCCATACTAATAATAATCCATACTAACAATAACAATCCATAATAATAATCCTTAATAATAATCTATAATAACAATCCATACTAATAATAATCCATACTAATAATAATCCATAATTCCATAATCCATAACAATAATCCATAAATTTCTCCTGAATAATAATCCTTACTGATAACAATACATAATAACAATTTATAATAACAATCTATGATAACAATCCATAATAACAATCCATAATAATAATCCTTACTAATAACAATCTATAATAATAATCCTTAATAATAATTCATATTAACAATCCATACTAATAATAATCCATATCATTAATCCATAATAACAATCCACAATAACAATCCTTAATAATAATCCATAACAATCCTTAATAATAATCCATAATAACAATCCATAATAACAATCCTTAATAATAATCCATAACAATCCTTAATAACAATCCATAATAACAATCCTTAATAATAATCCATAACAATCCTTAATAATAATCCATAATAACAATCCATAATAACAATCCTGAATAATAATCCATAATAAAAATCCATCATAATAATCCTGAATAATAATCCATACTAATAACAATCCCTAATAATAATCCCTAATAATAATCCTTATTAATAATCCATAATAACAATCCATAATAAAAATCCTTAATAATAATCCATAAAAAGAATCCTGAATAATAATCTTTAATAATAATCCATGATAATAATCTGTAATAATAATCCATAATAACAATCCCTGTTAACAATCCATAATAATAACCCATACTAATAATAATCCACAATATTAATCCTTAATTATAATCCATAATAACAATCCATGATAATAATCCATAATAACAATCCATAATAACAATCCATGATAATAATCCTTAATAATAATTCATACTAATAATAATCCTTAAAAATAATCTTTAATAATAATCCATAATAACAATCCATAATAATAATTTGTAATAATAATCCACAACAATCCCTGATAACAATCCATAATAAAAACCCATACTAATAATAATCCATGCAATTAATCCTTAATTACAATCCATAATAACAATCCTTGATTATAATCCATAATAACAATCCATAATAATTAGTCCATGTTGTCACATGCCATTCCATGGTAGAAATTCATTGTTTCCAGGTAGTCTATGGCATGTGGATGCAATCGTAAAGGCAATGTATCAACTTGCTCTTGATTAACCTATAGATATAAAACCATTATTTAAGCTCCACTCTTATAATAATTTTCTGCACTACTTCATCCCCTTTGAAAGGGAATTAAAAATATAATTACACAAATATATAATGAAAAGGATAGTATTATAGTGAATCAATCAATAGTAGCTAAGAGAGTGCTCAATACATTTATGTAGAGACTACAAATAAACGAGTTGCTTATATGATACTATAGCATATTACGTTGTAACTAATAAAAAATATATACATATTTGCAAGGAATGATAAACAATAGCGAATAAAATAATTGCTGATTTGGTCTGAACGTACGGTGATTGTATTCCCTTCTGGGGCTTCAATAATCCAGGCACAATTATCGTTGTGGTCATAGTTGCTGGGGAAGTTAGGACTGGTAATAATACCCTCGGTTCCAGAAACAATTCCACCACATGCTACAACAAAATTCAAAACAAAGTACATTACATTTGCTTGGGAGTAATGAAAAAATTCCTTTATCAAAACTTGCAAAAAGGTCTATATTTGCCATTGAATGCATCAAACTGCACCAAATTTAATCAATATCAATAGGTCTGTTTAAAGGAATCTTGATTGTTTTTTTTTGTAAACTGTTCATGGTTAATCAAAAAAGATAGAAAAAACATACTTAAAAGTAAATGGAACAAACTTGAAATCAGTGCTGAAAGCTCTTTCATACATAAAGGTAAGGCTTACAACCCACAGGCTTGCTGTCTGCAAATTTTAATAACATTTTTCAATGCAATTCCAGTATCAAAGGTCTATTACACTGTTTTCACCACTCTCAATGTAACTGGTCGACTGATCTATGATAATTACATACACACTTTTCTTACTAAAGCTTACTGCATCATCAAGATGAAAGTCTGACAGCAATACAATGATACTGCAGATCCAATTACTTCTTCAATACTTATATCTTCCTTCAGTTTGCAATAAAGATGACAAGAAACTTGGTATCAAAGGTCTGAAGGAAAGAGATGTTTTGGATGATGTCATTATTTTATTTCAATATTACCTACCTCTGCTTTCATACTGCATTCTAAAACCAGTATCTACAACTGAAGAGTCTGTCCTGAAGATGATAAATACTGTATTCCAAGGTACGCTGATTGGATCTGGTATGGTGTCACCACAATATCGACCAATCAGGGGGCTTGAACTATCTGTGCCTAAAGAAAACAAATATAATAACTTTATGAAATTCTTTTATACAAGTTATTAAATTGATTGATTATGGCTTACCAAGGATAGGGGTTTTCAATTTAGGCAAATATTTTCATGACAGGGAAACACTTTGCATGTAAGATTTTGATGAGGCTTAGATCTAAAAACTCTTTCTCAGAATCAGCTTCAAAGAACTGAAGATTATTATTTTTTTATATTTTTTTTCTTTTTAAGATATCATTACAAGAAAATTAAAATAACCTTTTAACAGATTTTATGATTCTCTCAATGTATAAAATATATTAAGCTGATGTTGCTCCAGCTGTGCACAGACATAGTGTTTATTAAACAACATTACATTGTGTGTATTATGAAATTAAGAACCAAGGTTTTTCATACAACCCACCAGTGTATGACAAAGAGAATCATAAATCTGAGTTCAAATCAAATTACAAAAGTTATTCATATTCATAGCAGATCTGACAAACCAACAACTTACCATGTCTGATCTCAACATAATCAAATCTACAGTCACTGCCTGCCTCTAATCTCCACTCATCAATGAAAGTCAATTCTAAGGATGAGTTGACGTTGAGCGTGTTTGAGATAGTCCATTCACAGAGAACATTTGATGAATAATTTGAGATGCCATACCCTGGACTCATGATGTAACCTCTACCCGGAGGAGTGGTCGTCAGAGTACCTCCACAAACTGAAATAAAAAGATTGTCAAATTAAAACTGTTTTCATCTCTTTCCCATTCTGCATTGATTAAATAGATTGGTACAGGGTGCTGCCAGTGGGGGGAGGGGCTGTATCAGTAAGGAAGAGGACACAGCCCCTCATCAGGAAAATCATAGCGCCACACACATACTACTAATGGCTTTAAAAAGTCTTTATTAATGATCTCACCTTTGAAATGATGATCTAATGAATAAGTTTCAGCTATTGCTAGAATCAGCAAGTCTTATCCTGCAACAGTTCCATCCTTTCTGTCATAGAACCAACTTTCATGGTAATACCGTCACCCTTAACACACCTCATTTATTCATAGGTACTACATATACCTCTAATATTTTCCATTTCATTCCCACTGTACAATAACAAAATGACTGTAATTATGCAGAAGAGTTTCACTGTGCAATATAGAGACTCAAAATAGACTTTTTCAGGGATATTATTTCAACTAAATTGAAACTAAAAAGTATCCACAAATTATTATCTTAATTATTTTTGATTTTGTGGGAAATTAATCAAATATTCATGCTGAACTGAGTGATAGAAATGGAGAGACAATCTATGTTAACCTACTTACTTACTTTGTATTACATCTATAAACTTTCAGACCCCTTCACCTTTCTTCTTTACATCTACAATTTTCATTTGAGTAAAGCACTAGAAAAAATCAGATATCTATAAAAAACACAATTGTTGCTACCCACCTAACCCACTAAGCGTAGCAGGGATATTTACTAGAGTTATACTTACCTTTCATGCTATAAATATGCAATCTGGTCCATGACCTGATTTTAATGCACTTCTAACCGACCTTAAAAACGTAGTAACCAGCCCAGCCTTGATCTCCATAATACCTCTAATAACCCTCACTTAACATTCCACCGAGGCCTGAACGAGAGGGGAGGCGGGCCGGCTTGCATTGAAGGTAAGTATAACTCTCGTAATTATCCCCGGTATGCTCAGCGGGGTAAATTTACTTCAAGTTATACCTTACCTTTCATGCTATAAATATGCAATAAGATTGCAACCGAGGAACAGAAAGAGGGAGTTCAAGCCGAAGCTCAATTTTCAAAAGGCTGGTCCTAAAACTCACACTAGCTTAATCCTACTTAAAGGATTAGAATCCCTATCCTCCTAAGGACGAAAAACCTCTCAATGAGTTTACTAAAAAGAAGTAAACCACTCCTAGTTACAGTCAAACTGAACATATCACTACCCATTAACAGTAACTGAGGCAAGCATCGCATGAATCCGAGTAAGAAACTCGGAAAACCTGCCAATCGAAAGAGCGTTCGGACACGATATAAACATCATAATAGTGTCTAAAATAATGCAACAAAACTCGCCGACTTCGTCCACGAGACGGAACCGGCAAGTAAAACACGATTGGGAACAAAATGTGTGTTAGCTAAAATGAATTGAAGAATTCGTCAGTGCGCAACTTCGCAAGAGCAAAAGTTAGCGGGGTAACGTGAACTTCGTAAAGTAAGTCAAGCAAAAAACAAGGGAATAAAAGTGGCATGCATTTACCCAAATGGCTGCACGAAATATCCCGTTAAAGGGGCCATGCCTCAAACCTTAGTGCATACCCTGGCTGTTCCATAAACAGTGCCAACTATTTTAAGAGATTGCTTTTGGATGATCCATTAAAAGAAAGTGTCATCGCGACACAGTACGAGACCTCCTTAACAAAAAGAAGTACGTAAATGCAATGCCAAACATCGGCTGCACACTTATAAAAACAACTCCAAAGTTTGTTTGATTATTGTTTGATGAGAGCTCAATGACACCATGACAACGAGGGTCAAATTGTGCCTGAGAGGTTAGATCTTTCTAAAGGTAGGAAGGAAAGAGAACAGGGGGAGAATGAGAGAAATGCAAGAAGTAGAAGTCAGAAAGCTGGCATCGAGAGAGGAGGTGCATGGGTGAAAAAAAAAAAAAAAAAGTAGAGAGAGGTGGGTGGGAGAGGGAGGCTAAATATGGTTGTAGAGGGAAGCTTGCTAAAGGAAGAAGATCATTTTATCCGGAGAGTTGTTCTGGAAGAACTCAGCAATTGAGTTGTGGGGAGCGAAGGAAGCTCTGGGAAGGTTATACAGGGGGCAAGCAAGGAGAACATGATGGACTGTAAGGGTGCAATGGCAATTGTTGCAGAGAGGTTGGGGGAAGCCAATAAGGAAGCTAGTGGCTACGTGGGGTGGCTACCGCCGTACTAAGTATGCGTCTCCGTTAAGTAATGTAGAGCCACATGGATCTGCGAAACATCTACGTATGTACTACGAACCGTCCGCCCAGTCTGCCTCTGTTCACTACGGAGCAATGAAGCTAGTGGCTACATGAGGGAGACTACTGCCATACTCAGTACGTGTCCCTAACGTAATAGCTATCAGCAAAAATGAACCTACTGGATCTACAACAGTTGTTACCTCGGTGTACTTCTATTTACCACGAAGCCACGGAGTAAGTGGCTATGTGTGGGGGACTAAAGCTATACCAAGTATGCGTCCCTGTTGAAAAAGCTAAAAATACACTGGGGCCGTATGGAATACGGTAGAGTTCACGTCCTACAAAAGCTGTACAAGCTGTAAACTCTGTTTGTTTGTTTCACTACGGAGCTGGAGCTTTAAATTCAGTTTGTTTGTTTCACTACGGAGCTGGTGGCTATGCGTGGGGGACCACCGCCGTACTCAGTAAGAGTCCTGGTTAGAATAACGGCTGCGGAACTCTGTAGCTACTGGTCGCTTTACCATACAGCTGTGCTGCTGGTGTGCACTGTTAATTCCATTTGAATCTATTTACCATGGATGGAGCTGCGTATCCAGTGGCTACATGTGGGAGACTACCGTCGTCTTCAGTACGCTTCCCAGTATGAGAAACGGTCGTGGAACTCTGTAGCACATGGCTACTGGCCGCTTTATCACACAACTGTGCTGCTGGCAGTTACATTTCCGAGTTTACCGTACTTTGTACATTATCCCGTGTAGGGTCCGTGGGGCCGTAATGGCCCAATCACCAAACCGCGTAAAGCTACGATACCGTATGAACTCGTACGGGACTGAACAACAGAGCCGTATGGGCCAGTAGAGCTTAGCTATAGAACTGTATGGTTTGTTTGTTTGTTTGATAAGGGCTTAACAGCACCACGACAACGAGGGTTAAATTGTGCCTGAGAGGTTAGTTCATTCTGTAGGTAAGAAGGAAAGAGAACAGGGGAAGAATGAGAGAAATTCAATAACAAAAAGTCAGAGAGCTGTGATCGAGAGAGGTGCATGGGTGAAGAAAAAAAGCAAAGTAGAGAGGGGGTGGAAGAGGAGATTTAAATATGTTTGTAGAGGGAAGCATGATGAAGAAAGGAGATCATTTTATCTGGAGGATTTTTCTGGAAGAACTTAGCAATTGAGTTGTGGGAAGCGAGGGAAGCTCTAGGAAAGTTGTACAGGGGCAAGCAAGGAGAACATGATGGATTGTGAGGGTGCAGTGGCAATTGTTGCAGAGGGGTTGGGGGAGCCAATAAGGAGGTGGAAGTGAGTGAGGTGGGTGTGACCAATTATAAGACGGGTAATATGAACGTTGTCGATACGAGAGAGGTTGTTGATGGTGGATTTGATCGGAATTGTGGGCTGAGTTTGTTATCAATTTGGTTCCATGAGGTTTGCCAGCGGTCACGAACAAGGGAAGCAAGAGATAAGCGGTTTGATGTCAGAGAAGGTTTTGGGAAACAGGGTAGGGAGGAGGTTGAGGGCAAGCTTAGCGGCTGCATCAGCCCTGTCATTGCCAGGGATGCCAACATGGCTGGGTATCCAGAAGAAAAAAAAAACTTTTTCTGCAGAGGGTGGGAGGAAGGAGTTTCCGGAGGAGGAGGTGGCATGTGAGGTTATCCTATTTAAGATTGAGTAAAGAGGTAAGAACAGCCTTTGAGTCGGAGAAAATGGCAAAGTGGCTGAGTGGAGAGTACAATGACCTTAGCCTTGGCTGAAAAGATGAATGAATAAGTCCGGAAGTCTGCTACTGAGGGTGATGTCTTGGATAACGGCAGCAGCAGCTGTCTTGTTGCCTTCCTTGGAGCCACCAGTATAGATGGAGGCGTAATTTGAGAGTTGGTCTTTGATTTGGTTGTGGAGATTGATGAAGAGGTTAGGGTGGGTTTGGGTTTTGTTATGAGTGGAAAGGTCTAGGTGGACAAAAGGAAGGGTAGTGGCTCAAGGAGGATAAGTGGGCCAGGAGTAGGTGCCGAGAGTGACGGGGTTGATGCCGAGATGGAAGAGGTCTGATTTAATACGTAAGCTGAAGGGAGGGAATAGGGATTTAGTCCTATCAAAGAGGGTGGAGAAATTGGGGTACCTAAAGAGGTCGTAAACAGGGTTCTGGGTGTTGGTGAGGACTCTAAAAGCATAGGAGAGGCTAAGCTTTCTACATCTAAGTGAAAGAGGGGTTTGATGGCTTCAAAATGAAGGCTGGTAATTGGAAAGGTCCTGTGGGCACCTAGACAAAGCCTGAGGGCTTCATTTTGGATGGTGTTGATGTGGTTGAGGTATGAGTTGTGAGCGACACAGCAGACAATATTGCCATAGTCAAGCTTGGCACGAATGGTGAGCCTAAACATTTTGAGAAGAGCATAGCGATTCGCTCCCCAAGTGGTGTTGGAGAGGAGTCGGAGGAGTTGAGGGAGCTGTTGCATTTTAGTTTCAGGTTGGTCATGTGTTGCTTGTAGGTGAGCTTGGGGTCTAGAGTTAGACCCAGGAACTTTGTGTGTTCAACTTTAGGGATGTGATTACCATTGAGCACAAAGTTCGGGTTGGGGTGGAGGTTGTTGAAATGAGAATAGCACATGCAGACTGTCTTGTCTTTGGAGAATTTAAAACCGTTATTGTTGCTCCAGACTTGCAGCTGGTTGAGGCTGATTTAAAGCCTATTTTCAACAATAGGAAAGCTAGGGGAGGAGTAGAAGATGGTGAAGTCATTCCCGTAGAGGGTGCGTTTGATGTTAGGGCCAAGGTTATCCGCGATGTCATTATTGCTCAGGTTAAAAAGAGTGGGAGAGAAGATGCTGCCTTGGGGGACGCCCCCCTCTTGGGGGTATGGGTCGGAGATAGTGTAGCCAATACGAACTTGGAACTGCCTGGGTGAGAGGAAATTTTGAATAAAAATGGGGAGATGGCCTCTGAGGCCGATGGTGTGAAGTTTGCGGGTAATGCCATATTTCCAAGTAGTGTCGAAAGCTTTTTCAAGGTCAAAAAATATGGCAATGAGGTGTTCTTTTTTTGCAAAGGATTCCTGAATAGCGGTGTCGAGCATAATTAACTGGTCTAGGGTATTGCAACGTTTTCGGAAGCCGCTTTGGTAAGGGAAGAGGATTCTGTTGGTCTCAAGGAACCGGTTTAGTCTCTGATTAATGATCCTCTCCATAATTTTACAGAGACAGCAGGTGAGGGCAATGGGTCGGTAGCTGGAGGGGTCGATACCGTCCTTCCCCAGTTTAAGGATGGGGATGACAATAGCTGTCCTCCAGATAGGGGGAAAGGAGTGTGAGGACCAAATGTGGTTGAAGATGGTGAGTAGGGTAGTGGTGGCCTTGATGGGGAGGTGTTTCAGGAACTGGTAGGGGATGTTATCTGGGCCCTTGGAGGTGCAGCCAGCGCTTGAATGGCTTAGTTTAATTCAGAAAGGGTGAGAGGGGTGTTGTAGCTTTCGGAGTTGTCGGAGGGAAAAGTGATTCTCCGGGCTTCGTTGCAAGCTTTTTTGGTTTTGAAAGCATTGGAGTAGTTGTTCGAGGACGAGATGTTGCTGAAAGAGGCAGCGAGGTGGTTAACGATGTCTTTTTTTGCGGTGAGAAGGTCACCATTCCAAGAGAGATGGGAGATTTGCCTACTCTGCCGTGGAAGCAGTTAACCATTCTCCAAATCTTCTAAGTGGGGGTGTTGGTGGTGAGAGAAGAGATACAGTTGTTCCAAGTGTTGGTTTTACTGTCCTTGATAGTGTGTCTGGCCTTGGCACGGCTGATGCGAAAGAGGTTGAGGTTATGGGTGGTCAGCTTAAGTTTTAAAGTTCCTGAGGGCTCTTTTCCTGTTCTTGATGGCGGTTTTGCAGTCATCAGAGAACCAAGGGTTGGGGGATGATTTGGGGGTTTGGAGGTTTTGGGAATTGAGCAGGTGGCGATGTTGATAAGGATATTACTGAAGTTTGACATGGGATCCTCGTCCTCGAGGAGATGGGGGGAGAGGTGTGAGTCACAGAGGGTTTCAAAAAGGGGCCAGTCAGCCTTCTCGAGGTTCCAATTGGGGGTGTGGTCCGTGGGGGTTGGAGTGTATAAAAAGAGGGTAATGATCACTACCACAGAGGTCAGCAGTGACTCTTCAGCTAAATCAGAGAGGAGGATAGGGGAACAGATAGACAGGTCAATACAGGTGAGAGAGCCTGTGGCAGGATGAAGGTAGGTCAGGGAGTTAGTGTTGAGTAAGGACAGGCTGTGCTGACGAAGAGCGTTTTCGATGAGCTTGCCTCTGGGAGTGGTGGTAATAAAGCCTCACAGAGGGTTGTGAGCGCTGAAGTCACCAAGAAGGATGAAGGGGGTGGGAAGCTGAGAGATGAGGTTGTTAAGGCTGGTTGGTTAAATGCTGGTATTGGGGGGAGAGAGATATTGCAAAGAGTGAAAGTTTTGTGGAGGGAGATAGATATACAGATGGCCTGAAGGTTGGTGTGCACATGAACAGGGTTGTGTGGGATATCGTGTCTAATGAGAATGGAGACACCCCCACAGGCTCTGTCTGCGTCCACTTGATGTTTGTGATAGCAAGCAAAGTTGTTGAGGGAGTAATGGTCGGTGATTTTCAAGAAAGTTTCTTGTAGGCAGAAGACGACCGGGTTGAAGGTGGTGGCTAGAAGGTCAATTTCTTTAGAATTGGCCTTAAGGCTCCTTATGTTCCATTGTATGATGTTGTGGGTGTTATTGTAATTGTTTGTGGTGCACGCCATAAGGAGGCAAGGAGTTATCTGGAGGAAGATCTGTTGCGTCTGAGTTGGCTTGTTTTTTCTTTGGATCTATTTCTTTGGAAGCGATTGTTTTTGAAAATTGGACGGGAAGTATGATCAGTGTGTTCGGTAATCGAACAATCCATATTCTCTTCAGTGTCATGCATGTGGGGTTGGGTGGCATGCTGTTTGTTGATTGGTTGTTTGTTGATTGGTTGTTTTTTGGTTGGTTGTTTGTTGGTTGGTTTGTTTGTTTGTTAATTGTTAGCTTGGTTGGATTTAGTTAGAGAAGACTACGTTCGAGTAGGAAGGCTTGGTGTGGAGGGAAGTGAGGAATTGCTTCCTGGCCTCTGGGTAAGTTATGTTGGGATTAAGGGTTTTAAGTTAAGTAATTTGTTTTTCCTGAAGCCATGTGGGGCAGTCTTTCGATAAGGAGGGATGGTTGGTTGGGTGTTTTCCGTCAAAATTTGTGCAGAATGGGGTGTTGGTGCAGGAGGTGTTGTCATGGTCTGGGGCTCTGCAGTTACCACAGCGCGCTTGGCTGTAGCAGGAGTTAAACCACGAATTATAACAACGTAGAGGGTTGGGAATGTAAGGGGCGACTGGGATTCTTAAGTAGCCGGCAATGATGTGGGAGGGGAGAGTTGGTGTGGCAAAAGTAAGGAAGATGGTATTGGTGGGTGTTTCGGCTCCATCTCTCTTGAGAACGAGATGACGGGCTTCAATAACGTGTTGGCTTGCCAGTTCCTCTACGAAGTCATCATCGGTTAAGTAAAAGAGATCTCTGGTGCGTATGACGCCTTTGCTGGAGTTCAGGGAACGATGGGGTGACTGTAATGTTAATACCAGTGTTAGCTAGGGTTTTGGTGGAGAGAAGGGCGGTGGCTTGAGTGTCCCTGGTGCAGTGCACCAGGAGATCGCCAGATCTGAGGGTAGAGACCTTGGGGAGGGTACCGACAAGGCCGTAGAGTGCTTTATGTATGAGAAAGGGAGAAACTTTTTTAAAGCTTTCTTGTTTGTTGGTGGCATGTATAATTAAGATTTTTGGGATTGGGGTTGAAGAATGGTCAATGGAGGTAGCAGGTGGGTCATGAGGAGGGGAGGGAGGGTCAAGGTCAATGCACAAGCGCTTCGTCATAATGAAAGAAAAACCAAGGGCCAGGAGACCCGAGGCAGCTAGAAAAAAAGTCGCGATACTACTATATGAGAACCGCTGTACTAGTAACGAAAGGCGCGAAAGTTTGGTCAGAACAAAAGGGAAAATATAAAAGAAACGATCTCACCGAGAACAGAAGCCCATCCACAGAGAAAAATCCAAAATATGAAAATATAAAACAAAAATTGGGGCAATGTGAAGTTAAAACGGAGCGAAATAGTATCAGAAAAAAGAATCAGATGTCACGTTGCTCTCGTTGCACACGAGGTCCGCATGTGTCTACGGGTCCGTTAAGTGGACCCCTAAACCCGTGGCCCGGGCTCGTGACTTTATGTCTTAGAGCTGTAGGGACCGGTACGGGGCCCTTCAATGGGCCCGCAAAGCCGTGGTATTTCCAGGTTTACCGTACATTGTATGTTAACCCGTAGCAATCTCTTTATAGTTTAGCGGAATGTTACGCTCAACGCCAAAGTATATTCACGGTAGTTCAGACAGTCGTGGAACTTCGTAACAAGAAGAATATAGCTCTCGAGATGATATACATCCTGTGAATATTTGTTTTCTTATCACCTGACCATGGAGCTTCGTAGCTAGTGGGGTCAACTTCCAAGTTTATCGTACGTTGTACGTTATCCCGTTTAAAAACTATGGAGCCGTACAAACCCATTTACCAGAGCCGTATGGACCCGTAAAGCTTGGAAACGGGGCCGTATGTATCCGCACAAGGCCGTCCAATGGACCTGTATCACAAACCCCTACGGAGCCGTGAAACCAAGCCATGGATCCGTAAGGACCCGTATGGAGCTGATGGCCGGAGCCGTATTCCGGACCCTTAGGTTTATCATACGTTGTACGTTCGAAAGCTATGGAGCCGTACAGACCTGTTCACTGGAGCTGTATGGACTCGAAAAGCTTGGAAACGGGGCCGTAAGGATTCGCACGGGCCGTTCAATGGACCCGTGGGGCCGTATCACGGACCCTTACGGGGCCATAAAACCAGGCCTTGGAGCCGTATGGACCCGTATGAAGCTGATCGCTGGAGCCATAGGGCCTATCCCGGACCCGTTCAATGGAGCCATAGGTATATCGTACGTTGAAAAGCTATGGAGTCATACGGACCCCTTCACCGGAGCCACATGGATCCATAAAGCCTAATGGATTCGTAGCATAATCTGCACTGGTAAGTAACTTGGAAAAATTTTCTTAGGAAGTTCACACGGCCTAGAACTGCATAGCTAATGGCTTTGGTAACAAGAAGACACAGCTCTCGTGATGCTATACTTCCTGTGAAGATTGTTTCCTTATCATCTGACCACGTAGCTTCGTAGCTAGTGGGTCTGTATCCGAATTTATTGTACGTTGTGCGTTAACCCTTTCAAAACTATGGAGCTATACAGACCTGTTCACTGAAGCCGTACAGACCCGTACAGAGCCATGCAATGGACACGTAAAACTTTGTTACGGATTACTGTATGGACCTGTACGGGGCCGTCTAACGGACCCGTATGGAGCCGTAGAGCTGTATCACGGACCCGTGCGGGCCATGAAAACAAGCCGTGGAGCCGTACGGAGCCATCACCGGAGCCGTATGGACCCATAGGAGTAATCTAATGGCTCAACTCTGCAAGCCGTAAGATTACTAGGCTGATCAAAATAGTCTCAGAAATTACTTATATACCACAAACCTCAGCCCACAGACTTACCGCCTCAGCAGCGTCGAGACAGGGCACCTGGGGAATACGTTAATGTAAGTTAACAAAGTTGACTCCTACCTCAGACCTCTGTGGCTCAGTAGCATCGAGCCGTGGGTCGTGGCGTAAGTAGAAAGCTCTGAGAGACCATAATGATTTATATTTAAATCGCCTCTTGGCATTTAAAAAGTAAAATATATCAAACGTACATATATATATATATATATATAGACGTCAAACATAATGAGGAAAGCCACAACAACTTTGTACACTATGAAAATAAGTCCCAAGAAAAAGCGTAAAAAGTAAAAACTCTAAAAACGCAGGGTGACGTGGAAAACACGAACCACTGTAAATTTGGTGTCGGTGGAGATAAAAAGAAACAGTTAATGCTACTGAAAGGAGGACGCTAGAGAGACCTAAACATGGTCCTTCCAGCGCCCTGTAAATCGAGCTCATCATTAAAAACTTTGTCTTCACTATAAGCAAGAAAAATGAAGTCACAAAACTTTATGTAACGTAAAAGAATAAATAGGCTCTCTTGTACTAAGTGTAGTTCCTTGGAGCTAAAAGAAGCGGACTCCCTGCTTACCCTGTGGATACTATGACCTCCTGCGCTGCGCCAACATCGAATGAGAAGATGGCCTAATGCATAGGAGAACCTGTACTAAAGATATCCTAACATGTTAGTACAATGCATAGTATAACGCTAAGCTATCCTCGTGGTAGGGCGGGGCCTAGGGTGAAAAACACTCGAACCCAAGGGAAAGGGGTCTTCTAAACAGGCACACTAGGTGCACTAGGGACTAAAATGCCCGCCTCGAGAGTGGGACTCTCTCGAACTAGCCACCCGCTTTGCACGGATGGTTTGGTTTGTTAATGTTTAACAGCACGGATGGAAGTAAAAACACCCTGACTTAAGTATAAGCTTAATGGGAAAATCATGCGAGTCGGATCGAAGAATTCCCGTGTCCCGTGGCTACCTTGTCTTACCTCAGAAAACTCTGAAACTGTATAAAAACCTGTGCGGTGGAGCTGCAGAAAAGAAAATTGTTAGAAAAAGGGTGAAAAGTTTAGCAAAAATTTTCAGACCAGTTCCAGTGATGTTGTGATAACAATGCACTGAAAAGAAGTGAGGTTTATTAGAGGTATTATTGAGGTCAGGGCCGGGTTGGTTTCTACATTTTTAAGGTCGGTTAGAAGTGCGTTAGAATCAGGTCATGGACCAAAATGCATATTTATAGCATGGAAGGTAAGATAAAACTGGAAGTAAATACAAACACTTATCAATCAATATTCCTTGCATGCCCCTGATTATCAGATGATAAAGACAAACCTGAGGCATCCTGAGAATCGTAATGAGCAAAAAATCCACGTCCATTGACAGATGAATCTGTGGTGAAGACAATTTTCATGCCCCTACCGCTAGAGCTGACAACGTCTGGTTCCTCTACTCCACAGAACCTACCAAGCAAGGGAGCATCATCCTCTAAGCCATTGTACACCTGAAAGAAGTGTGATAAAATAAATCATAAATGGGTGTAACATGTAGAGGGTAGAGACTATCAGAAAAGAAAACATTTAATCAGCGAAATTAAATCAAGGATTACAGACTAAATACAGTAAAATAAAGGATCATGTCAAAATACATTCAAAAATCTTTCTTTGTAAACTTATGAATTAAAGGATAAAATGGGAGCAAAACAAAAGTAGGAATTTTGATTTTGGAGGTGGCGGGGTGGGATTACATTTTAACCCTTCTTCCCAGTGCTACCCGCTCCCTCTAATGCTCTATCAATCCTGCTTGCATTCAGTGGGATTACATTGTAACCCTCATTCCCAGTGCTACCCGCTCCCTCCAATGCTCTATCAATCCTGCCTGCATTCAGTGGGATTACATTGTAACCCTCCTTCCCTGTGATACCCGCTCCCTCCAATGCTCTATCAATCCTGCCTGCATTCAGTGGGATTACATTGTAACCCTCCTTCCCAGTGCTACCCGCTCCCTCTAATGCCTATCCTTCCCAGTGGGATTACATTGTAACCCTCCTTCCCAGTGCTACCCACTCCCTCCAATGCTCTATCAATCATGCCTGCATTCAGTGGGATTACATTGTAACCCTCCTTCCTAGTGCTACCCGCTCCCTCCAATGCCAATGCTCTATCAATCCTGCCTGCATCCAGTGGGATTACATCCTCCTTCCCAGTGCTACCCACTCCCTCCAATGCCAATGCTCTATCAATCCTGCCTGCATCCAGTGGGATTACATCCTCCTTCCCAGTGCTACCCACTCCCTCCAATGCCAATGCTCTATCAATCCTGCCTGCATCCAGTGGGATTACATCCTCCTTCCCAGTGCTACCCACTCCCTCCAATGCCAATGCTCTATCAATCCTGCCTGCATCCAGTGGGATTACATCCTCCTTCCCAGTGCTACCCACTCCCTCCAATGCCAATGCTCTATCAATCCTGCCTGCATCCAGTGGGATTACATCCTCCTTCCCAGTGCTACCCGCTCCCTCCAATGCTCTATCAATCCTGCCTGCATTCACTGCAGTACAACCCTTTTCTCCATGGCTAACTACCCTCTCCTTGATGACTATATCACACCTCCTATCATGGCTCTAACACCCCCCATTCACTGGCCCTAATATATTCAACCAGTTAAATTGTCCATCTTGCCTGACAATCCATAATCATTTTAGTCTTAAAAGAAGAAAATCTGAAATGAATTAGAAAGTGTACTTACAGCAACACTATCAAAGATACAGCTTCCTGTAACTTCTATATCCAAGTCAGTAAAATACAAGTTGACCCTATAGCCTTCCTGGACGGTAATTCTCCATTCACAGACTCGTGAATGAGCGTAAGGTTGGGGGTAGTCTGGTGAGCTGAGTGTGCCAGTGGGCGTCTGCAGATCACCACCACAAACTGAAATATGAAAAGGAAACAGGGACTCACAGGAGTGATGACATACAATGGTTATGATTAAAATGTACATAGCCATAAATGCTGATGTGGTACTAAGATTCTGAGTCGTGCCTGCCATAGTTGCAGGACAAACAGTGGCGTAATGCCAGGGGTTCAGAGGGGGCGAAGCCCTAGGCCCCAAGCCAAAAAATACATTACATTAAATATTAAAATTTGACCAGATTTTCGGTTAGCAAGAGTTCAAATAATTTTACGTAGAACCAGGGCTGGATAGGGTCCAAAGGCACCATATGTATGTGGGCACTTTTATAAATTTTGTCGTCATGATTGCATAACATTACTGTAGTTTTCATGGCAACTTGGGCGGCAGTGATGTATCCAGCTTTCGACGCCAGAGGGGGTGCCAAAAATATCAGACTTCTACCTAAACAAGGACTGTTGGAAGGACAGTATGCTCGACTATTCAAAGCTAGTATAAAGAATGGGCTTATAGAGGGAAGTATATACAGAAATAGGGTAGCAGGGGCAGATGATTTCAAATTACTTGAGCTTTGAAAGATACACTGTCATTTTCATTTGCACTCAAGCTTCAAAATATCTTTAGAGTTTTCCCAGATATTTTAAGAAGAAAAAAATGCTCAAGGCTACTTCACCCAGTAACTCAAAAAGAATGTAAAAGCTAGTAGTCTTTAAAACTACAACACCTCTTTTAATTCTATCAACTGAATAACAAAGAAAGGAGAGGCCCTGAATTGCCAATGCCAATGAAAGAATGTCATTCAACCCCATTTCCAACCTGTACCCTCCCCCAGCCCCTACACATTCCCACAACTACAGCCTGGATTGTAATACAACTTTCAATTTAAGAAAATATGTGTCAAGCAAAGTCACGCAGCATGAAAAATGTACAATAACATTGAAGCAAAATCATGCAAAACAATATTGCTTAATGTATGACAAACTCGACATTGGAAATGATACAAATCCCCTCATCGCTAATAATGTATATTCCAGACTGTCACAAATTCCATCCCAACCTGTCCCAAATGCAACCACACCTGAAAACTAAATACTGTATGTCATTCCACCACTTGCATAACCCACATGCCATGAACTAAAATCCAGATGACATCCCACCACATGCCATTCTGTCCTGTCCCACATGTCGACCCACCCTGTTCCACATGCCAACCCATCCTGTTCCACATGCCAACACACCCTGTTCTACATGCCAATCCACCCTGTCTAACATGCTTTCAATCCACCTTGTTCCATGCCAATCCAACATGCCAATCCACCCTGTCTAACATGCCAACACACCCTGTTCCACATGTCAACACACCCTGTTCTACATGCCAATCCACCCTGTCTAACATGCCAACCCACCCTGTTCCACATGCCAACCCACCCTGTTCCACATGCCAACCCACCCTGTTCTACATGCCAATCCACCCTGTCTAACAAGCCAATGCATCCTGACCAACATCCCACCCCACCCTGCCCTACATACAATTCCACCGTCACACATAAAACCCCACCCTCATCCTTATTCCTTCAGCTACTTTATCATGTCATCTTCTACCCCACATTCTCCTTATTGTTTATATTTCCCAAATTAACATTCTTTTAGCAAAATCATCATACCCACTTAATTTGAAGAGATACCAAACATACCAATATTTTTCTTGCACAACTGTTTTTTCTGCGAAAGGTGCCAGAAGCATTTCCCATGTGAAGAAAGATTTGTGAAACATAAATGTATCATATTAATATGTCCTAAATGTTAAATCTAAGTATGCAGTAACATTAAAAAATCAGTGACAAATGTTCATCCTGTGATAGACTTTTATTTTAAGACATATCATAGATACAAATATTTCCATTGTTATGCAATACGCTAATCAGTATGCACAAACAACCCCCAATCATGCTTATTTGAACAGTACCCATGTCCTCTACCCCTGTGTCAAGTTACATGAATGTACTCTACTTAAAGTATGCGCTCATGAATGTTAAACATTTTGTACGAAAGTCTACTGTTATGCAAATAACCTAATTAATATGCACACTTCACCTCACCATTATGTGGAGACAATGCAGAAACAAAACTCCTACATCCACTGTAATTTAAGAGATATCATAGATACAAATTTGTTCATTCTTACGCAAAAAAGCTAATTAATATGCACACAACCCTTAATTATGCTAACACACAACCCCTAATCATGCTCACTTGAACAGTACCCTTATGCCAAGTTACATGAATGTGCACCTTTCATAACTAAAGTTATGAAAACTTTAACCAAAAACTTTAACCAAAACTTTAACCTGACAAATATTTTCATTGTTATGCAGATAAGCTAAATGGATGTAGGCACACACAACCCTCTAATTATGCCCATTTGATCAGTACCCATGTCCTCTACCCCTATGCCAAGTCACATGAATGTACACCATTCCTAAGTTATGAAAACATTAACCAAAACTTTAATCTGACAAATATTTTCATTCTTATGCAAATAAGCTATTTAATATGGACACGCAACCCTCCAATTATGCCCATTTGATCAGTACCCATGTCCTCTACCCCTATGCCAAGTCACATAAATGTAGACCATTCATAAGTTATAAAAACGTTAACCAAAAACTGTAACCAAAACTTTAATCTGACAAATATTTTCATTGTTATAGAAATAAGCTAATTAGTATGCACACGCGACCCTCCAATCATCCTATTTGATCAGTATCCATATCCTCTACCCCAATGTCAAGTCACATGAATGTACACCATTTATAACTCTACTATTCTTTGAATAGTAAAGCTTAAAATATACAATACTACTAGTGACTAAGCTGTTGAGCAAACAGACAAAAGTGAATGACTAAAGTCAATTGGATTTAATGGATGATTTTCAATCAATTTTTCACGACCTAAAGTAATACATATTGGCGAGTTCTAACAAACTTTAGGCCATTCAAGCACTACCTGTAGTCTTTAAGTGCGATTTCTAAAAAAAAATAGTGGGAACTATTTCAACCAAATTTAGGCAAAATTTAAACAAATCGAAGCATTTTCAACCTATTAAGGGTATTTCTAACAAACTTTAGGTGAATTCTAACCAAATTTGGACATTTTAATGCAAATTTGGGCAATCTCTAACCATATTTTGGTCATTTTCAATGAATTTATGCAAAGGTTAAACCAATCTGGGCATTTATCAATCACCTTGGGCTTATCTCTATCAAACTTAAGGCAACTTATAAAATTTTAATCAACAAATTTGGGTCATTTTTAATCAAATTTAAGCGATTTTTTAACCGAAATTTCTTACTCAAACATGCATCAGTGTATAGAAATGTATCCTACTTGAATATTTCACCATGAAAAGCTTACCTACTGAATTCCACCAGGGAGAGGGGCCCACAGAGGTGTAGCCAGGGGGTTTGGTGTTAGACACCCCTTAGACATAAAATAAAGTGCCAGATGTAGAAAGAAGGTCCAGAAAGAAAAGATTCCAAGTTTGGTAATATGAAGATCCATGGTAAAGGTTGCTTTTCAATTTTTTGCTCAAATAGGTGGTGGGCAAACTATTCTTCTCTTACAAAAGGTCAATTCCGTCCACCTTTAACAATGAGCTTATATTCAGTTTCAAGAATTTTACAAAAACTAATTTGAAGATGAAGATTAAATACAATCTTACCTGGAATTACTGTAGGATTTTACAATGACTTCTTGTATATCTTGCATGATTAACTTTGTTAAAATTGTGGATTTTCTATTCTCAAACATCCCAGCTATAAGCATGATATGTTGTCAAATATTACGGAAAAATTGATTACAATAACAAGAAGAAAATATACCTTCTTCACTTGAAACAAACTGAATCTTGAAATTGGATGTGCCACTATTTGTTCTGCTGTCAGAGATAAACTTGATGAAAGCAATGTTGCTGGATGTCTCCACGTCCAGCAGAGGGCCGACACCACAGTACTGACCCAGCGTACGACCTGTGGAATGGATGGAATGGCAAAAATTGGAATCACTTACTTCATTTTATTTTCTTAATTGTACCAGTATCTTACTTTAAAGCATGCTTTTTTTTAAAATTAAGTATAATAGCTGCTACCAAATTGTGTTATTTGGAAAAAGATAAAATGAACAAAGAAACACTAACAAAAAGTTCCTCTTTGCCTAGTTACAAAATTATTCCTTAATACGATCTAAGATGATTTCATATTACAAGAGGGCACAATGCATAAAACCATATGAATATAATATATGGAATTTTGAAGAATACTAAAGATCAACCGTTTACATTCATTAAAAGAATGTCTATGTTTGTTTGTTGAGGATATATATAATATGGTAAGAATGTCTATGTTTGTTTGTTTAGGATATATATGATATGGTAAGAATGTCTATGTTTGTTTGTTGAGGATATATATATAATATGGTAAGAATGTCTATGTTTGTTTGTTGAGGATAAATATGATATGGTAAGAATGTCTATGTTTGCTGCTTCAGGATATATATGATATGGTAAGAATATCTATGTGTGTTTGTTGAGGATATATATGATATGGTAAGAATGTCTATGTTTGTTTGTGGAGGATATATATGATATGGTAAGAATGTCTATGTTTGTTTGTGGAGGATATATGACATGGTAAGAATGTCTATGTTTGTTTGTGAAGGATATATATGATATGGTAAGAATGTCTATGTTTGTTTGTGGAGGATATATATGATATGGTAAGAATGTCTATGTTTGTTTGTTTAGGATATATATGATATGGTAAGAATGTCTATGTTTGTTTGTTGAGGATATATATGATATGGTAAGAATGTCTATGTTTGTTTGTTGAGGATATATATGATATGGTAAGAATGTCTATGTTTGTTTGTGGAGGATATATATGATATGGTAAGAATGTCTATGTTTGTTTGTTGAGGATATATATGATATGGTAAGAATGTCTATGTTTGTTTGTGGAGGATATATATGATATGGTAAGAATGTCTATGTTTGTTTGTTTAGGATATATATGATATGGTAAGAATGTCTATGTTTGTTTGTTGAGGATATATATGATATGGTAAGAATGTCTATGTTTGTTTGTTGAGGATATATATGATATAATAAGAATGTCTATGTTTGTTTGTGGAGGATATATATGATATGGTAAGAATGTCTATGTTTGTTTGTTGAATATATATGATATGGTAAGAATGTCTATGTTTGTTTGTGAAGGATATATGACATGGTAAGAATGTCTATGTTTGTTTTGAAGGATATATATGATATGGTAAGAATGTCTATGTTTGTTTGTTGAGGATATATATGATATGGTAAGAATGTCTATGTTTGTTTGTTGAGGATATATATGATATGGTAAGAATGTCTATGTTTGTTTGTTGAGGATATATATGATATAATAAGAATGTCTATGTTTGTTTGTGGAGGATATATATGATATGGTAAGAATGTCTATGTTTGTTTGTTGAATATATATGATATGGTAAGAATGTCTATGTTTGTTTGTGAAGGATATATGACATGGTAAGAATGTCTATGTTTGTTTGTGAAGGATATATATGATATGGTAAGAATGTCTATGTTTGTTTGTTGGGATATATATGATATGGTAAGAATGTCTATGTTTGTTTGTTGAGGATATATATGATATGGTAAGAATGTCTATGTTTGTTTGTGAAGGATATATGACATGGTAAGAATGTCTATGTTTGTTTGTGAAGGATATATATGATATGGTAAGAATGTCTATGTTTGTTTGTTGGGATATATATGATATGGTAAGAATGTCTATGTTTGTTTGTTTAGGATATATATGATATGGTAAGAATGTCTATGTTTGTTTGTGGAGGATATATATGATATGGTAAGAATGTCTATGTTTGTTTGTTGAGGATATATATGATATGGTAAGAATGTCTATGTTTGTTTGTGGAGGATATATATGATATGGTAAGAATGTCTATGTTTGTTTGTTGGAGGATATATATGATATGGTAAGAATGTCTATGTTTGTTTGTTTAGGATATATATGATATGGTAAGAATGTCTATGTTTGTTTGTGGAGGATATATATGATATGGTAAGAATGTCTATGTTTGTTTGTTTAGGATAAATATGATATGGTAAGAATGTCTATGTTTGTTTGTTGAGGATATATATGATATGGTAAGAATGTCTATGTTTGTTTGTTTAGGATATATATGATATGGTAAGAATGTCTATCTTTGTTTTTTTAGGATATATATGATATGGTAAGAATGTCTATGTTTGTTTGTTGGATATATATGATACGGTAAGAATGCCTATGTTTGTTCAGGATATGTATGATATGGTAAGAATGTCTATGTTTGCTCAGGATATATATGATATGGTAAGAATGTCTATGTGTGTTTGTTTAGGATATATATAATATGGTAAGAATGCCTATGTTTGTTCAGGATATGTATGATATGGTAAGAATGTCTATGTGTGTTTGTATAGGATATATATAATATGGTAAGAATGCCTATGTTTGTTCAGGATATGTATGATATGGTAAGAATGTCTACATTTGCTGCTTCAGGATATATATGATATAGTAAGAATGTCTAGGTTTGTTTGTTGGAATATATATGATACGGTAAGAATGTCTATATTTGTGGAGGATATACATGATATGGTTATGACCCATCGATACACCTAATACTTTGATGAGCTAATATTCCAAACCTTTCAGAAAAAAGAAGCTATCAGATTTCATCAAATAATTTGCTCTTACTAGACTCATTTCTTCCGTCGTAGATGATGATGTTGTCTCTTGTTGTACAATTCTCTGCATTCTGAGAATCCAAAGTGAATTCTGGGAATGAGATGGTGAGGTAGTGACCTGTGGGTCCCTGGAAGTACCAATTACAATGCTCATCATTGCCATAGCTATCTGGATAACCAGGTGATGTAATTTCACCACTTGAACCAGAGATCAAACCTCCACATGGAGCTGAAAAATAAAACATAAAGTGTTTTGTTTCACAACTGTCTCTAATCAAAATTCCAAGAAGTAGAATCTTATTTTAGTATATTTGTACCTTAGCTATATGCTCGTCTCTGTAACTACAAGCTATCAAGACCTCTAATAGGAAAGGCCCTTATATTTCATAAACGTACCATTTCAAGCCTTTCAAATATAATTATAAAGTTATTCTACAAAAATATTCTGCTGCTTCGAACTTGTACAAATTTGAATGACTTTGAACATGACTCATTCTCAAGATTTGATTAAGATCAGAAAGTGAAATATTTCTGCCTTATTTTATCTCCGAGTATAACATTCATGCATGCATAAACAACACATCTTCCATATAGTCACACACTAATATGTACTTGTTCCGTCTGGCTGGTGGTGGATATAGGACAAGAATTCTTACCAAGTTTATACTTTAAACTGAATCCCACATTAGCCACAGTGGAGTCTGTGCGCATACGAAGGTACATAGCATTGCCAGTTGAGGTGATTGGCAAAGGTACGGTGTCTCCACATAGTTGGGCTAGGAGAGGGGCAGAAGACAAGGAGCCATCTCGTACCTCCAGGTAATCAAACTGACAACTAGAGAGGAACAAACATGTAACGAATCGTAGGTTACTTCTAGCAATCATCTGCATTATTCACAAATTCAAGATTAATACATAATAACAATAAAAAGTTATTTTCAATAAACAATTCTGCTGAATATTAACAAAATATGAAAGAATTAAGATTATTTACTGTTTTGCATTACAAGCATTACTCGGGACACTTGGCAGAAAGGACAAAAAAGTGTATTTTCTTCAAATATTTGTTGCTAATGTTATTTCATGGTGTTACTATAATTCCAACAACTATCTACTAGTACCTATTAGCAGCATAACCTTCCTTACTATGAGACTCAATTTAAATGTCATCAGTAAACCTTACCAATAAATGTCATCAGTAAACCTTACCTACTATATGCCTCAGTATGAATGTTATCAGTAAACCTTACCTACTATGAGCCTCAATATAAATGTCATCAGTAAACCTTACCTACTATGAGCCTCAATATAAAAGTCATCAGTGAACCTTACCTACTATGAGCCTAAGTGTAAATGTCATCAGTAAACCTTACCTACTATGAGCCTCAGTATAAATGTAATCAGTAAACCTTCCCTACTATGAGCCTCAATATAAATGTCATCAGTAAACCTTACCTACTATGAGTCTCAATATAAATGTCATCAGTAAACCTTACCTACTATGAGCTTCAATATAAATGTGTCAGTAAACCTTACCTACTATGAGCCTCATTATAAATGTCATCAGTAAACCTTCCCTACTATGAGCCTCAGTATAAATGTCATCAGTAAACCTTACCTATTATGAGCCTCAGTATAAATGTAATCAGTAAACCTTACCTACTATGAGCCTCAATATAAATGTCATCAGTAAACCTTACCTACTATGAGCCTCAATATAAAGTCAAGAACCTTACCTACAGCCTAAGTGTAAATGTCATCAGTAAACCTTACCTACTATGAGCCTCAGTATAAATGTAATCAGTAAACCTTCCCTACTATGAGCCTCAATATAAATGTCATCAGTAAACCTTACCTACTATGAGTCTCAATATAAATGTCATCAGTAAACCTTACCTACTATGAGCTTCAATATAAATGTGTCAGTAAACCTTACCTACTATGAATTATGTGTAAACCTTCCC
This sequence comes from Chiridota heheva, assembly GCA_020152595.1. NCBI lineage: Eukaryota > Metazoa > Echinodermata > Holothuroidea > Apodida > Chiridotidae > Chiridota > Chiridota heheva. Next base: position 733,909 of record JAIGNY010000206.1, read on the forward strand.
TACATGAGCCTCAGTATAAATGTCATCAGTAAACCTTACTACTATGAGCCTCAGTATAAATGTAATCAGTAAACCTTCCCTACTATGAGCCTCAATATAAATGTCATCAGTAAACCTTACCTACTAAGAGCTTCAGTAAACCTTACCTACTAAGAGCTTCAGTATAAATGTCATCAGTAAACCTTACCTACTATGAGTCTCAATATAAATGTCATCAGTAAACCTTACCTACTATGAGCTTCAATATAAATGTGTCAGTAAACCTTACCTACTATAAGCCTCATTATAAATGTCATCAGTAAATCTTACCTACTATGAGCCTCAGAATAAATGTCATCAGTAACCTTACCTACTAAGAGCCTCAATGTAAATGTCATTAGTAAACCTTACCTACTATGAGCCGCAATGTAAATGTCATCAGTAAACTTTACCTACTATGAGCCTCATTATAAATGTTATCAGTAAACTTACCCCACTAAGCATAGCGGAGATATTTACTTCTAGTTATACTTACCTTCCATGCTATTAATATGCAATCTGGTCACATGACCTGATTCTAATGCACTTCTAACCGACCCTAAAAACGTAGTTACCAGCCCTGACCTCCATATTACCTCTACTAACCCTCACTTAACATTCCACAGAGGCCTGAACGAGAGGGAAGAGGGCGGGATGCATGGAAGGTAAGTATAACTCTCGTAAATATCCCCGTTACGCTTAGCAGGGTAAATTTACTTCTAGTTATACCTTACCTTCCATGCTATTAATATGCAATCAGATTGCAACAGAGGATAGAAAGGAAGGGAGTTCAGGTCGCAGCACATCTTTAAATTTTATTTTAATGGCTGGTACTAAAACTCGCACTGAGTCTTATCCCACTTTAGGGAAAAAATCCCTTCTCCTCTTAAGGACGAAAGACCTCCGAATAGAAACTAGCAAAAATAGTAACCCACTACTAGTTATGACAAGAAAACAAAGAGCACTCTGTTGAGAATGATCGAGGTAAACATCTACAGAACAAAGGTGAATTATACATGAAAACATGCAAACGCAAACCGATAGTGAACAGAAACAAACTGTAAATAACGCTCGCAACGGCATGACGAAAACTCACCAGGTTCGTCAGAGGACCGGAGCGGTTCAGGAAAGCATAAAGTGAACAAACTGTCTGTAAAGTTAAACTAACCAGAAACTGCCAGAACCGCGTTAGTAAAACATAAACGAAATGAAAAGCGCCAAAAACTGGCAAAATTCTGTTAGTAAAATAACGAAAGAACAATCACCAAAACAACGACAAGGTTTTGTTAGAATGAATAAACGAAATAACAAGAGCCCGAACAACGGCCAAAATTATTCGTTAGTTAAAAAAACCGAATTAAACGTGCCAGAACAGCGGCTGAAATCCCTTAATAAATTATTAACAAGTTTAAGAAAATTAACGTAAAAAACTCCAATAGAACGAGAGAACGTGAATAAATAAAAAACATTCACCTCAAGAAAGGGGTGGTCCTCTTCTAAATAGAACGGCCCTTGCAACTCCGCCTTAATAGTCCAGTATATCCTTCCTTCAAATATGCGGAGACGAACGTGGCTGGTGTTTTCCACACCGCAGCACGAAGAATCTCGTTAAGGGAAACCCCACCAAAAAGCGCAATTGATGCAGCTATGCCTCGAACCTGGTGTGCTTTAACCGAACGTTCCATAAATAACAAGGACTTATTGTACGTGATCGCCTGAACAATCCAAAGTGAAATCGTATCACGCGAGACAGCGCAATGCAGCTTTTGTAAGGACATGAATAAAGCGGTGACATCCTTCCGAAAAGATTATGTACGTTTGATATAGTGTTTGAGACATCGAACAGGACACCAGACCTTGTCCTCTGTCGTGTCAGAAAACGTAGCGAGTGATGGAAGGAAAATAGGCTCCGGTAAAACTCTAACGTCTGATTCTTGGCTAAGAAGGCCAGGTCGGGCACGAGACTTACGCCCCCCGATTCAAAGTGAATATGACCCTCTTTGAGCGAAAGCGTGTGAATGGCGCCTCTACGTCTAGCCGAGGCCGCGGAGAGTACAAATTACCGATTTTTGTTGTCAGTTCCTTGAGAGGACAATCTGGCAAAGGCTCAAACGGAGCCTGTGCCAATGTCTCGAGAACCACCTGCATATCCCAAGGGGGAGCAAGGTTCCGAACTGAAGGTCTTTGTAAGAATATTTCTTTAATTACTCTTTCCAGAGGCTGCGCGTCGGTGACGGTCGAGCCATCTAGAAAGCCCCAGTGGATAGCTGCTATGGCTGTCCTGAACCCCTTGACTGTATTGATGGATTTATTCAGATTAAACTGGACCAACAAAAAATCCGCTACATCACCAAGAGTGATGTAGCTACATCACTAAGAGTGATCCGCTACATCACTAAGAGTGATGTATACGGAGAAACCAATTGATCCCGGCACCAGTCTCGGAACATTCCGAGTCTGGAAGCATACATCCCTAAAGTGGAAGATCTTTGGCTACAGGCTGCCATTTGGGCAGCTGCCTCCGAAAGACCCTGCAACACAAGAGATTCACGGATAGAGGCCACACAGTCAAATGGACTGCTCTTGGATTGTGGTGCAGTTTGCCGGAGCCTGGTATTGAGACTAACTCGTCTGTGATCGGAAGTTCGTACGGGAAACCTGCGACAAGATTGAGCAGCTGAGGGAACCACAAGTTGGCCGGGATAATTGGGAGCTTCCAGAAGAAACATGGAATACTAATCGTATATCACCTTGCTCAGTACTCTCGATACCAGAGCAAACGGTGGGAAGGTGTAGCCCACGAAGTGGGTCCACCTGATCGTGAACGCGTCAACTTCCCAGACTCTCGAGTCGGGTGTGAGAGCGCAAAAAATTGGTAGCTTGTGGTTGTCCACGGACGCGAACAGATCTACGTCCAGGAGACCGAAGGTCAACCAGATCGCCACGGCCACCCACGGGAGGAGGGCCCATTCTGTGGGGGCTCCTTGGAGGCGGGAAACAGATCCGCGATCGTGTTCTCTTGCCTGGCAGGTGGACAGCCTGGAGTGTGACCTTGTTCGTCATGCACCAAGACAGAAGGGACTTGGCTAAGATCCAAAGACTCCTGGATCTTGTGCCTCCCTGTCTGTTGATAAACGCCACTACCGTGGTGTTGTCGGTACGTATGAGAGCAGTCTTGTTCCGTACCCGTGGTAGAAAATGAACAAGAGCCCGGCGTACTGCCTCTAGTTCCAACAGATTGATGTGCTGATCGCACCAAGTGTCCGTCCAAAATCCCGCGACTTGGGACCACGCTAAATGCGCTCCCCACCCCGTCAAAGACGCATCAGTCACCACTGACAACGAGGGTCTGACGGGTGGAAAAATCGCTCCCTGTGACAGGTGAGAGTGGACGCACCACCACCAAATGTGGGGGACCACCGTCTGCGTACGGGGGACGAGGACACTGAGGTCTCTCCTGGATGGTATGAAATGATTCAGTAGATGAAATTGTAGATCCCGCATGTAAAACCTGCACATGGGGACTACATCTACTAGGCTGGCTAGGTACCCCAAGAATACCAGCCAAGCTCTCGCCGGCGATGCCGGTAACGAGAGAGGGACGTCGGCTCCCGCACTCACGGCTAGGATCCGTTCCTCCGTCGGTCGTATATGACCTTGAGTAAAATCCAGGACTGCTCCCAGAAAAGTCTGAGACAGAACTAGGTTGGACTTGGCGAGGTTGATCACCCACCCTAAGTCCTGTGCCACTCTTATGACCAAGTCCGATGTTTCGCGACGGTGACTGCATCTACTGCAACGATCAGCCAGTCGTCTAGGTACATAAAGATTCTGATGCCTTGCCTTCGTAGGAAGGCCATTAGAACTCTCATTATCCGGGTGAAGACCCTGGGGGAAGTCAATAGCCCGAAGGGTAACGCCCTGAACGTGTACGTAACTCCCTCGAATTGGAACGCCAGAAAACGCCTGTGTTCCTCGAGCATAGGCACATGGAGATATGCGTCCGCGAGGTCGACTGAGGTGGCCCACAGGCCCCTTGTCAACTGAGGGAGGATGGAGTGAAGAGTCTCCATCTTGAACTTCAACGGTCGAATAAACCTGTTGAGTGGTCTTAAATTGATTATTGGGCGCCACTTGTTCCCCTTCTTGAGGGCCAGAAAAAACGTGGACATTACGAGGTTCCTGGGAGTGTTCGGAATGAGGGTGATGGTGTTTTTCGCCCGCAAATCTCTGATTTCTGTCCTCAACAACGCTGTGTGGTTGCTCAGATGAGGCGTGGGGGTGGGTCGAAAGAACCTCTTCTGGGGCGGGGAAGTCGTGAACTCTAGATGTAACCCTGCCGAATGGTTCGTAGCACCCACTTGTCTGTGGTGACTCTCTACCATGCCTCTGAATATTTTCCCAGACGCCTCCTGACTGGAACCTCGTCCAACAGGGGAGTTGGGGGTGGGTCAAAAACGCCGTCCCCTGCCCCTCCCCCTCTCTCGGGAGGAGGAAGTACCTGCTCTGCGTGCAAAGGGGAAGGAGCGTCAACCGTTCCCTGCCACGTTCCCTCTGCTGGTCCATTAAGTGGACTCCTGGCGAGAGGAAGGAGCTGAATAGGGCCCCTTGACTGTGTCACGGCGACACCGGAACCGTCGCTGGTTAAATGCACCTCGGCCCCGTACAGCCCGGTCGACAGCTGTTAGGGAATCTTCCATCCGCTGGACTGCAGGGTTAATAAATTTCTTAGCCCGACCACAAAATGGACACCGCTGCAGTGCCGCTCGCCGGCTGGCGGAGGAGTAGGAGGAGTTGCCACACTCCGTCCGGGATTTTGGGGGTGCTAAAGCGCCTGATAGTCAGTTGGCTGGACACGTGTGGCCTTATCAACTTCTTTGTTGTAGGCTGTCCAGTCCCTGTCCGGGATCCTAGCCTAATGCGTAACCCTGAACAGCAGGGAGGCATCAATGGGAAATTGTCTAGCCGATGGCTTAGTATCCCTCGGAGCTGAGCTGAGCAGTCTACGCTGAGACTGCGGGACGGTCTCTACGAGGGGTGCTTCTGTAACATCCAGCTTGATTTCCCGTTCAAGGAAGTCCATAAGCTGAGCAACCCGCTCCTCTTGTAAAAGGGGGTCCACTGAGGGAGGTGGCGGAAAAAGGACCTCGTCCGATATCCGGTAGGATACGGGGTCTTATCCGAGTGCAATCTGCATCGTTGATGCAGCACTGGGGATGGCTTGAAACGGGGTGGCGGGAGGAGTCCCCCGTTCTGAGGGTTGGTCCCGTGCTGTGTCTGGATCCAAAACGTTGAAAAAATTGACTTCTTCTCCCGAGGGATAAATGTCGAGGGCATCCTCCTCCAAGACCTCAGGGTCAGGGGGATGCCATGCCGTGGCAGTGGCAGCTGCCGGGGGGCGAGGAGCAGGAGGCATTAGCCTCCGCTCCAGCGCCTGGGACACCAAAGTCTCAAGTGTTTTCTTGAGTGTGTCCTGAAAAGCGGGATCCTCGAGGAGGTTACCCCTCGTCGCTTCCTACGTCTCCTCCTAGGTTCAGGAGAGGATGAGGAAGAGGAGGATGATGAAGAGGACTGGTGACGTCGACTGTCTCTCCTTGTGTGCACTGTCCCAAACCCTGTCTCTCCTCCAGGGTCTGCCTCATTTGAGAGACCTCACCGGGGGGACGGGAGAGTAGGGCTCCGCCACAGCATTTGGCACCACTGGGGTACGTGTTAGCGTACACCTACTTAGCTGTGGGGGTACCCGTCATCGGGTGCCCTGCTGAGAGTGGGCGGCAGCCCCGCCTTCGGGATGGGAGGGGGCTGCACTTTAAGCTTGGGTGGCGGTAAGGGAGGGGGGGGGAGATGAAGAGGGTCTATCTGACCGTCGCTCCTCCACTCTCTCGACCGCTCTTTGAAAGTGCCGGTTGCGGCGGAGTCTGTGCTCCAACCACGCTGCTTGATCCCAATCGCTGTATAGAGTACAAGGGTTGGACTCGCAGCATAATCTGAACGCGTAACACGTGAGATGGATGTCACCAGAGCGTAATTTAAAGAAGCGTTTGCATGCTATGCATCACGAGACATCTTGAGTGTGTAATGCATCGACACTCGGGGACCTGTCCTCCGTGTCCATAATACTGGTGAAAATAATTGCGGAACTGTAACGTTCAATGCAGACAATCTTATTAATTGCGCTCACACGACCGTAGAACTGCGTAGCTAACGGCTACGGGACCAAGAAGAAAATAGCTCTCGTGATGCTATACTTCTTGCAAAGATTGTCACTTGTCACCTGACAATGTAGCTAGTGGGTGTATTACCAGGTTAATCGTCGGTGTACGTTATCCCGTTACAAAACTATGGAGCCGTACATATCCGATCACCGGAGCCATCGGCCACAAAACCGAATGGAACCGTCCAATGGACCCGTACGGATCCGTCAACATGGGCCGTGGAGCCATATGGAACCGTCCAATGGACCATCGGAGCCGTAAACAGTACCATGGAGCCGTATGGAACCGTCCAATGGACCCGCACGGAGCTGTGAACATGGGCCGTGGAGCCATATGTATCTGATCACCGGAGCCATACGGACCATAAAGGACCCGTGAAATCACTTGTGACTCATGTACAACCTCTTTGGGCGTCGCCTTTACGTAGTCTTACTGATCCCTATCGCAGAACCGTAGACCACAGCGGTATACAAAGGGTTTTCTTCACAAAAAATAAACGCCACTCCCCAACTCAGTATTCTGTCGAGATAGGGGGCGCTTCTTTAAAGTGGTTTATCTTTTCTCTCTTTCTCTTTACCTCTCTCTCTTTTCAACTCTAAGTGACATCTTCTTTAGGACGCCACTTAGTTTATCATTATATAGAAGGTAACTTACTTCTGATAGGCTGCACCCGTGGCACTACTGACTCAGTAATCTATCAAGTCAGAGGCCTCCAGGGCGTTAATCAGGAAAAAGTTAACACAGTAAACTACAAACACAGACCTTTTGAACTCAGTAATCTATCGAGAAGGTGGCCGTAGCATAAGTAGAAACTCTGAGACTAATTGATCTATATTTTCTGAAAAGAGAAAAACATACATAAATGAATGCATACATATACAAATACACCAAAACGCCCCTACGGGGGATGTACCTATGATCCTACGATCATGCTAAAAGAGAGACAAGGCACAGCAACTTAAAACATCAAAAAACATTTAACAGAAAAAATCTCTCTATCTGAAAAGTTGTTAAAACCTGAGAAAACGCCTCTAACGTAAAAACTTTTCTAGCGCAGGGTAGCGTGGAAAACACAAACCACTGAGTAACTTGGTGTCTGTGGAGATAAAAAGAAAAGATTACATCTCCTGTAAATAGGACGTCGAAGAGATCCCCTTCCGGTTTCTCCAACGCCCCAAAAATCAAGCTTGAAAATTAAAACCTTTGTCTTTAATTTATGTGAGAAAATACCAAAACATTTATACACTGGTAACGTTAATAATAATATAGGCTCTCTTGTCACAACTGTAGTTCCTTGGAGTTGTTAGAAGCAGACTCCTCGAACACCCTGTGGTGACGTCGACCCAATACGCATGCGCCAAAATCGATTGAAGAAATTGGCCTAATGCATACGAGAACCTGTACTGAGATATCCTAACAAGCTAATACAATGCATAGTATAACGTTAGGCTCTCCTCGTGGAAGGGCGGGGCCGAGGGTGAAAACACCTAAACCCAGGGGCAGAAAGGGTCTGCTAGACAGGCACACCTGGTGTCTTAGGGCCTAAAACACCCGCCTCCAGATTGGGACACTCTTGAACTAGCCACCCGCTTTGCGCGGATAGAGACAAAAACACTCTATCTTAAGTGTAGGCTACACGGGAAAGTCATGTGAGACGGACCGAAGAAATCCCGGACCCATGGCTACCTCGTCTTATCTAGGAAGACTTGAAAAGGCGAACCGGATAAGATAGAGCAGCGGAAAAACCTACCTGGTAGAAGCTGCAAAAGAGAAAAGTGTTAGAAAGAGGTTAAATCAAATAAAAGAAATTGACCACTTCCAGCGATGTTGTAGCAAACAACGCGCTGAAAAGAGTGAGGGTTAGTAGAGGTAATAGGGAGGTCAGGGCTTGGCTGGTAACTACGTTTTTAAGGTCGGTTACAAGTGCGTTAGAATCAAGTTGTGTGACCAGATTGCATATTAATAGCATGGAAGGTAAGGTATAAGTAGAAGTAAATCTTACCTACTATGAGCCTCAATATAAATGTCATTAGTAAACCTTACCTACTATGAGTCTCAATATAAATGTCATCAGCAAACCTCATCTACTATGAGCCTCAATATAAATGTCATCAGTAACCTTACCTACTATGAGCCTTAATATAAATGTCATCAGTAAACCTTACCTACTATGAGCCTCAATATAAATGTCATCAGTAAACCTTACCTACTATGAGCCTCAATATAAAAGTCATCAGTAAACCTTACCTACTATGAGCCTCAGTATAAATGTCATCAGTAAACCCTACCTACTAAGAGCTTCAGTATAAATGTCATCAGTAAACCTTACCTACTATGAGCCTTAGTATAAATGTCATTAGTAAACCTTACCTACTATGAGCCTCAATATAAATGTCATCAGTAAACCATACCTACTATAAGCCTCAATATAAAAGTCATCAGTAAACCTTACCTACTATGAGCCTCAATATAAATGTCATCAGTAAACCATACCTACTCTGAGCCTCAATATAAAAGTCATCAGTAAACTTACCTACTATGAGCCTCAATATAAAAGTCATCAGTAAACTTACCTACTATGAGCCTCATTATAAATGTTATCAGTAAACCCTACCTACTAAGAGCTTCAGTATAAATGTCATCAGTAAACCCTACCTACTAAGAGCTTCAGTATAAATGTCATCAGTAAACCTTACCTGCTATGAGCCTTAGTATAAATGTCATTAGTAAACCTTACCTACTATGAGCCTCAATATAAATGTCATCAGTAAACCATACCTACTATAAGCCTCAGTATAAATGTCATCAGTAACCTTACCTACTATGAGCCTTAATATAAATGTCATCAGTAACCTTACCTACTATGAGTCTCAATATAAAAGTCAGTGAACTCCAGCATAATGGTAGTTTCAGCTGGTGCACTTAACAACCAGATGCAGTCCACATTCTGAGGATAATTCTCAGGGTAGTTAGGTGAAGTTAGGACACCCTCAGTATTGCTGTCAGTCAGAGAGAGGTGCCCTCCACAACCTGGAAAAACAAACTTGCATTTAGCCGAGAAAGGAAGAACACAAAATAGACAGCTAGGCAGAAAACACGAGAAGATACCAGCATGTTCAAGACCGTCTTTCAAACTTATCTTTTGTGAAAACCAACCCTTTAAATCTCAAAGACTGAATAGAGGTCTGACAAACACACTGTTCCTGTTTTGATATAGTGAAGAATGTAGTGGTGAATATGCATAAGCAATTTCTAATTTGTTAAATTGACAAATGTGTATTAACACTGTTTTACAGTCAATTACTGTGAATGAAAAATAGTTTCATAAGTTTATTTCAATTCATGATTTTTTTAAGTTTTATTAGTAATAGAAAATAAAAACAATAAGGGAAGTACTGTCAGATGTAAAAGATGCAGAGGATTTTATTGTAAAGCACTCTAAAATCCTGATGGTAGGGAAGTACTGTCAGATGTAAGAGTATTCATACTTTTGCCTGCATGTTACATCATCAACACCATTATTAATTGATACCGAAAAAATGAATAAGTTCGGGTGAAATGTGGCAGAAAGCATGGTAGTAAAAACTGTTAGATAATCATGAATAGCAATTGAAACAATATCCTTATATAAAATCCTATAATTCATCCAGAATATATACAACTTCACCTTCCTAACAAACTTCTAAAGATATTTTTACCTGCAGTTTGGGTCGTGTAGCTGAATGAAAACCCAGTACTCTCACCGCTGTCGTCAGTTACAAAGTGTGCCCAGAAGACATTACTGCTTGTCTGCAATGATCCACCTGGAAGTGTGGTGCCGCAATACACTCCATTGCCAAGTGGTGGTGAATTAACATCCCCACCATTGTAGAGCTATGAGAAACAAGAAGAGTCTCATCACAAACAATGACCTCCTACAAAATGTTTTCAAACACCAGATTCACCAAGCTACATTCTAACTCCCAACTTTATCCTCCAACAGCACCACAGAGCTTAATACACAAAAATTGGTTTCAATTCACTTACTCCAGACTTAACAAGACTTCATCATTATAAAGTAATCATTAACAATGCACAATATGGCAGATTGTTCTTCATAAGAAAGAATACTGTATAAAATTCATACATTGTTACAGATAACAGCTTGAATCATTTATAAATCTGGCCACACAAGCACCACCACTGTTTAGATAATCACATTTATCAAAAAATTACTGCTGTTTACTTTCATCAACTTTAATTGTCAAAATGGCATACTCAACAATTGTTTTCTGTCCCAGCAGCTTTTCCCAGGTTGACAAGACAAATTGGTTAACGAATAATAAAAAGGAAAATCACCAAACTGATTTACTAACAATGCTCTTTCATTTAGTAATGTTGTCCTATACCTCAATTGGGGATAAATTATTTCTGATAACAAACTGAACTTTGCATGATGCTAATAGCTTGAATGAGTTACAACATACCATTTCAAAGGATGTTCCTTATCTTCTCATTTATGCTTTTGCAACAAAGGAAGATAGTTTTGATTGAAATTCCTCTAATTTATGAAGATGAAATCCACTTACTGTGAGTGAATCCTTATCACAATTTGCACTTTGTTCCAGATCAAATGCAATGAAAAGCAGAGATATGGCTGCACTCTCAGTGGTCTTAATGATGTAAGTGCAATTCAGGTTGGGTAAGTAGGTGCTTGGATACCCAGGGCTGGTGATCACGCCAGAGGTCATTGTAAAGGTACCACCACAATCTTAAAACAAGCAAAACAATATACAAAACAGTAAATACAAAAAGGGATACATAGAACATCTAGATATTTTTCAACAAAGAACATTTTATCACTATGTGAGAGAATGCAATGTCTTGAAAGAAAAACATATATCAATAAAATAAACATATGAATTTTATTTGCTACTCAATATTTCAGATGGCAATGATTTGTCTTGTAAATTGCCTGTCTGAATATACACTTAATACAACAAATTCAATCTGAATTCAGAAACTAGACTTACGACTTTGATATGTAGCCAGGAATCCAGGTGCTTCTACAGAGCTGTCACTCTGAAGCACAATTGTCATGAAATTAGAGGTTGAATACAGAGGAGCAACGTCATCTCTGTTGCATAGAGTAGCGAGTAGAGGAGCGCTGGTGCTTATTCCTGTGGGCAAGATATAAAATAGAATTCTGTAATGAGTTTTACTTACCTATTTGTTATACAAATTTGATAAGAATTCTGTAATGGGTTTTACTCACTTCTTTGTTATACAAATTCAATAAGAAGTCTGTAATGAGTTTTACTTACCTATTTGTTATATCAATTTAATAAAAATTATGTAATGAGTTTTACTTACTTATTTGTTATACAAATTTAATAAGAATTCTGTAATGAGTTTTACTTACCTATTTGTTATACAAATTTAATAAGAATTCTGTAATTAGTTTTACTCACTTATTTGTTATACAAATTTAATAAGTTGAAACCTTTCAGAAGACTTTACATGGCTATTTTTTCTAATCAATCATCCTTAGGAACACTTTCATTAAACAAATTCTTCAAGAATTTCTTTGTTTGCTTGGTTGGTGAGACTTAATGCCACCATGACAGCAAAGGTCAAATTGTGCTTGAGAGGTTAGATTATATCAGAGGCAGGAAAAAAAGGCAAGAGGTATTATCTGAGAAAAGTTTGTAAGTCAATAGACTTAAAGCCATGATCATAGGAGGAAGCGCAATGTGGTAAAAAAATAATCAATATCAAATATGAAGGCGAGGGTGGGGGGAGGGGGAGAAGGAAGACTTAATATAATTGTAGAGTGAGACATATGATGTAGAATGGAGATAATTTTATCAGGGAATTTTTCTGGAAGAGCTCGGCAATGTAATTGCAAGGAGTGAAGGACGCTTTGGGGAGGTTGTACAGGGGGCAATTATTGCAGTTATTGAGGATGTGATAGACAGTAAGGAATGGTGGGCTGGACGTTGTGGAGTTTGTTATTGCCTCAAGATTTTGTAATAAGAAAATAATCCAGTTTTATTTACCCTTTTATGCAATAAATTATGCAAACATTAATTTTCTGGTTATCCTGAACAGGATTAAAATACTTACCATCATACACCCTAACAACATCAAAAGCGCATGAAGTTGATCCTTCCAACTCAAAGTAAGTGAAGTTAAGCATGATGGTCAGCCGTTCTGGTCCAGTGATTGTCCAGGTACAAAGCAGATTAGAGCCATAGTTGGCAGGGTAGCCAGGAGATGAAAAGGTCTGAGGACTGGACAATGCTACAAGGGACTGGTCACAACCTGAAAAAATTATTTTATTTGTACTGTGAATCATGATGTGTCCATAGGGGTAATAAAGAATGGTTTGTGTTATACAGGTAGTGATGTAGTACTAGTAAGAAAGGGAGGGGGGGATAATGGTCCACTAGTAAATTTGCTTTGTCCCTTTAACCCCAACTGAATATCTAAAAACAGTGTACCAATATTTCCACAAGGCAAAGTTTGATTTTTATCTACGACAGAACATATAATACTCCCCAATGGGAGGGGGATAGAGGGGGCTGTAGCATGAACACAGGTACTGTCATTTGCTTATGCAAATATAGGTGTTGCATGCTTTATGTAAATTATTGCCTGTTACAATAAATGCTCAAACAAAAATATCACAAAAAATATGTGAAACATATGAGAAACACATTTGAAACAGATATGTGACACACATTATGTGAAACAGATATGTGACACACATTATGTGAAACAGATATGTGACACACATTATGTGAAACAGATATGTGACACACATTATGTGAAACAGATATGTGACACACATTATGTGAAACATATGAAAAGCTCTTCACTGAAAGGATTACAGAAATGCATTATTACAGACAACAACAGATCAATTACAGATAATCGGTGACTTTCTTTGATAGACAACTTGAAGGATTTTCAAACATTTCAGAACAGAATCAAAAAGAACTTTATATTTTATCCTAATTCAGACAGTGTGATAACGTTCCATGACATTCATTAACATAAAATTCAAACTTAATTACCTGGGGCGCCACTTGGAGCAACTGATGCATTTACAGGAGGACGGGTTGCAGAACTATCAATTTGCTCCCATTGTAACAAAAATCCAGTCAGAGACACAGAGCCATCTGTTGTGAATTCTAAGAATCCTGTACTCCCTGTGGTTAGCACTGGAGAGGGAAGGTTAACACCACACAGTTCCACCAAAAGGCTGGCTTGGTTGTTAATTCCATCATAGATCTGTGAAAAAGATATTATTGAGTGATACCAGCTGGGAATTCAAAGTAAAACTGTAACCAGCTGAATATAATGCTTTTTTTTCTATGATAAGATGGGGTGGGTAATCTCTGAAGACTATGATAAGATAGGGTGGGTAATCTCTGAAGACTATGAGCACCAGAATGACAAAACTCACCACAATAAAACAGAGAAATACCAGTATGGTCATGTACATCAAATATGGTCATCATAAGCTACACAGATGTATGTTCACATAAAAATGGAAAGAGAAATATTTAATTTATTATTTGGTAACAAGAGCATCGCAAAATGACACAATTGCCATCACAACTGACAACAAACCTTCCCTCCAATAAACCTCAGTTTTCACCTCTCTAAACTGTCCACCTTATACCTGCATTTCTCTCTTGCCATTCATTCCATATATCACCAACCAAGAAATCTCCAACCCAATGTTCTTCCCACTTTAGCCGCCTGCACAATAGCCAAACAAAATACCTTATCTGTGAACCAACCCTTAATCTCATTCCACCTACTCCCTAATTTACCTTCTATCCTCAACCTACCAGCCTCTCAAGTACCCCGTGTCCATCATCACAAACTCTTCCTAACTACTTAAACAATCAGCTACCATCCCACTCCATCCACTTATTTGCCAATTAACCCTCAAATCACTTACCCTACTTCCAATCATGTACACATCTTTCACTGTACAATTATTCCCTCCCTCGATTTCACCTACTTCCTACCTCCTTCTTCAACTTTAAAAAGACATACAACTACCTCCTTAACTTTTAAACACCATATTAATGTTAGATACTCAGTAAATTTCTTTGAGCTTATCAGATAGGGACACTGAATGGGAAACAACAAAATGTCTGCCTAATTCAGCAACCTTTCTGCTTTGTTTTGTGACCATCTTGTTTTGTGACCATCTTGTTTTGCTTTGGAATCAGTGTTGCTAGTACTGGCTCCAATGCATGCCAGGATTGAAGTGTTTTCATATTATTTGATGCAGAGTGTCTACTGTATAAATACACATGTCATCCGAACACAAAAAAAAGGAGTCAGAGATAAGTGGATTGACAGAGACAGATGGACAGAGATGGATGGATTGACAGAGACGGACGAACATAGATGGATGGATTTACAGAGACGGACGGACATAGATGGATGGATTGACAGAGACGGACAAACAGAGATGGATGGATTTACAGAGGCGGACGAACTGAGATGGATGGATTGACAGAGACGGACAAACAGAGATGGATGGATTTACAGAGACGGATGAAGAGAGATGTATGGATTGACAGAGACAGACAAACAGAGATGGATGGATTTACAGAGACGGACAAACAGAGATGGATGGATTTACAGAGACGGACAAACAGAGATGTATGGATTGACAGAGACGGATGAAGAGAGATGTATGGATTGACAGAGACAGACAAACAGAGATGGATGGATTTACAGAGACGGACAAACAGAGATGGATGGATTTACAGAGACGGACAAACAGAGATGGATGGATTGACAGAGACAGATGGACAGAGATGAATGGATTGACAGAGACAGATGAACAGAGATGGATGGATTTACAGAGACTGAAAATTTTGAGGAGAGCAAAGCGGTTCGCACCCCAAGTGGTGTTGGAGAGGAGTCTGAGGATGTTGAGGGAGCTGTTGCATTTAAGTTTCAGGTTGGTGATGTGTTGCTTGTAGGTAAGCTTAGGGTCTAGAGTTTCACCCAGGAACTTTGTGTGTTCAACTTTTGGGATGCGATTACCATTGAGCACAAAGTTCGGGTTGGGGTGGAGGTTGTTGAAATGACAAAAGTGCATGCAGACTGTCTTGTCTTTGGAGAATTTAAAACCGTTTTTGTTGCTCCAGTCTTGCAGCAGGTCGAGGCTGGTTTGGGGCCTGCTTTCAACAATAGGAAAGCTAGGGGAAGAGTAAAAGATGGTGAAGTCATCCACATATAAGGTACGTTTGATGTTGGGGCCAAGGTTATCCGCGATGTCATTGATGCTCAGGTTGAAGAGAGTGGGAGAGAGGATGCTGCCTTGTGGGACGCCCTCTTCTTGGGGGTACGGGTTGGAGAGGGTGTGGCCAATACGAACTTGGAACCGCTTGGATGAGAGAAAGTTTTGAATAAAGATGGGGAGATGGCCTCTGAGGCCGATGGTGTGAAGTTTGCGGGTAATGCCGTATTTCCAAGTAGTGTCGAAAGCTTTCTCAAGGTCAAAAAATATGGCAATGAGGTGTTCCTTTTTTTGCAAAGGATTCCCGGATAGCTGTGTTGAGCGTAATTAAGTGGTCTAGGGTATTGCAACGTTTTCGGAAGCCTCTTTGGTCAGGAGAGAGGATTCTGTTGGTCTCAAAGAAGCAGTTTAGTCTCTGATTAATGATCCTTTCCATAATTTTACAGAGACAGCAAGTTAGGGCGATGGGGCGGTAGCTGGAGGGGTCGGTACCGTCTTTCCCTGGTTTAAGGACGGGGATGACAATAGCTGTCCTCCATATAGGGGGAAAGGAGTGTGAGGTCCAAATGTTGTTGAAGATTGTGAGTAGGGTAGTGGTGGCCTTGATGGGGAGGTGTTTCAGGAACTGGTAATGGATGTTATCTGGGCGCTTGGAGGTACAGCCAGCGTCGTAGATGGCTAGGTTTAATTCAGAGAGGGTGAGAGGGGCGTTGTAGCTTTCGGAGTTGTCGGAAGAAAAAGTGATTTTCCGGCTTCATCAGAAGCTTTTTTGGTTTTGAAGGCATTGGAGTAGTTGGTCGAGGATGAGGTGTTGCTGAAAGTGGCGGCAAGTGGTTAACAATGTCCTTTTTTGCAGTGAGAAGGTCACCATTCTGAGAGAGATGGGAGATTTGCCCACTCTGCCGTGGAAGCTGTTAACCATTCTCCAAATTTTCTTTGTGGGGGTGTTGGTGGTGAGAGAAGAGATGAAGTTGTTCCAAGTGTTAGTTTTACTGTCCTTGATAGTGCGTCTGGCCTTGGCACGGCTGATGCGAAAGAGGTTGAGGTTATGGGTGGTCGGATTAGTTTTGAAGTTCCTGAGGGCTCTTTTCCTGTTCTTGATGGCGGTTTTGCAGTCATCAGAGAACCAGGGGTTGGGGGGATGATTTGGGGGTTTGGAGGTTTTGGAAATTGAGCAGGTGGCAATGTTGATAAGGATATTACTGAAGTTTGACATGGGTTCCTCATCCTCAAGGAGATGGGGGGAGAGGTGTGAGTCACAGAGGGTTTCGAAAAGGGGCCAATCAGCCTTCTCGAGGTTCCAATTTGGGGTGTGGTCAGTGGGGGTTTGAAGATTGGAGTGTATAAGAAGAGGGTAATGATCACTACCACAGAGGTCAGCAGTGACTCTCCAGTTAAAATCAGGGAGGAGGTTGGGGGAACAGATAGACAGGTCCATACAGGTAAGGGAACCTGTGGCAGGGTGAGGGTAGGTCGGGGAGTAAAGTGTTGAGCAAGGAAAGGCTGTGCTGACTAAGAGTGTTCTCGATGAGCTTGCCTCTGGGGGTGGTGGTAACAGAGCCCCACAGAGGGTTGTGAGCGTTGAATTCACCAAGAAGGATGAAGGGGGAGGGGAGCTAAGAGATGAGGTTGTTAAGGCTGGTTGGCTGAATGATGGTGTTGGGGGGGAGATAGATATTGCAAAGAGTGAAAGTTTTGTGGAGGGAGATAGATATACAGATGGCCTGAAAGTCGGTGTGCACTTGAACAGGGCTGTGCGGGATATCGTGTCTTACGAGAATGGAGACGCCCCCACAGGCCCTGTCAGCATCCACTTGATGTTTGTGATAGCAAGCGAAGTTGTTGAGGGAGTAATGGTCGTTGGTTTTCAAGAAAGTTTCTTGTAGGCAGAAGACGACCGGGTTGAAGGTGGTGACCAGAAGGTCAATTTCTTCAGAATTGTCCTTAAGGCTCCTTATGTTCCATTGTATAATGTTGAGAATGTTATTTCTATCGCTTATGTTGCACGCCATAAGGAGGCATAGGGTTATCTTGAGGAGGATCTGTTTGGTCAGAGTTGATTAATTTTCTCTTTGGATTTGTCCCTATTTCTTTGGGAACGGTTATTTTTGAAAGTTGGACGGAAGGATGTTCAGTAACCGAACAATCCATGTTCTCTTCCATGTCATTAGTGTGGGTGTGGGTTTGGATGGTGGTCTGTTTGTTTATTGGTTGTTTTTTGGTTTGTTGCTTGTTGATTGGGTGACTGTTACTGTTAGCCACGTTGGCTTGAGTTTGTTGGCATTAGATGTGTTGACGTAGGGGATGGCAAAAGTCTTTGAGGAGGAAGGAAGGTTAGGGGGAGAAGTGGTGGTGGTGGAGGTGAAGGTCGTTTGGGTAGTAGGATGGATTGACAGAGATGGATGAACAGTGATAGATGGATTGACAGAGATGGATGAATTGACAGATACCGACAGACAGAGATGGATGGACTGACAGAAATGGACGAACAGAGATGGATGGATTGACAGAGACGGACGCACAGAGATTGATGGATTGACAAAGATGGATGGATTGACAAAGATGGACAGACTGAGATGGATGAATTAACAGAGACAAATGGATGGATTGACTGAGACCGACTAACAGAGATGGATGGATTGACAGAGACGGACAAAGAGAGAAGGATGGTTTGACAGAATCGGACGAACAGAGATTGATGGATTGACAGAGACGGACGAACAGAGATGTATGGATTGACATAGATGGATGGATTGACAGAGATGGACAAACAGAGATGGATGGATTGACAGAGATGTATGGATTGACAGAGATGTATGGATTGACAGAGATGTATGGATTGACAGAGATGGATGGATTGACAGAGATGTATGGATTGACAGAGATGGATGGATTGACAGACAGAGATAGGCAAACAGAGATGAATGGATGGATTGAATGTGATTGATGGATTGACAGAAATGGACAAACAGAAATGAATGGATTGACAGAGATGGACAGACAGAGATGAATGAATTGACAGAGATAGATGGAGAGAGATGGATGGATTGACAGAAAGGGACGAACAGAGATGAATGGATTGACAGAGACGGACGAGCAGAGATGAATGGATTAACAGAGACGGACAAACATAGATGGATGGATTGACAAAGACGATAGATTGACAGAGACGGACAGACAGAAATGAATGGATTGACAGAGACGGATGGACAGAGATGAATGGATTGACAGAGACGGACGGACATAGATGGATGGATTGACAGAGACGATGGATTGACAGAGACGGACAGACAGAAATGGATGGATTGCCAGAGACATATGGACAGAGATGGACAAACAGAGACAGATGGATTGACAGAGACAGATGGATTGACAGAGACTGACGAACAGAGATGAATGGATTGACAGAAATGGATGAAGAGTGATGGATGAATAGGCAGAGAACGAACAAAGATGAATGGATTGACAGAGATGGACGGATTGACAGGGGCAGATGAAGAGAGATTGATGAATTGACAGGAAACGGATGAACAGAGACAAATGGATTGGCAGAAACAGATGAACAGAGATGGATGAACTGGCAGAGAAGGATGGACAGAGAAGAATGGATTGACAGATATGGACAGAGACGGACAAACAGGGATGGATGGACTGGCAGAGATGGACAGACAGAGATGGATGGATTGACAGAGAAGGATGAATGGATTGGCAGAGACAGACGAACAGAGATGAATGGATTAACGGAGATGGACAGACAGAGATGGATGGATTGATAGAGACGGACAAACATAATTCAATGGATTGACAGAGACGGAGGGACAGAAATGGTATGACTAAAAAGTATTCTTTTTGCCAAATATGTTGGTGAAGGGAATGAGAAATAATAATCTAAATCATATGTCCAGTGGGCCTTCACTATTGATATTGGTTAAAAAAATCTTTAACCTTATTTGCATAATTCAATCTTAAAACTAGGAAAAAGTACTAAAACAAGATCCTAATCTGAAGACTAATTCTACAACAAACTCTCAAAAAGATTATGTATCACAAAAATGCAATTTACACCTATTGTGAAAGTATATGTACCAATGCAAGATATTTTTTCTGCTATACCAATTGACAGAAATGGAAATAAAGATGCATCAACTAAAAATGTTTACCCTCAGTGCATCAAAGGAACATCCAACAGTGGAATACTCCACTCCAAAGTCAATAAATGTCAGGAGAATATGGTAGGGTGAAGCAACAGAGATGGACCAGCTGATGGATGCAAGACTTGGGTAGCCGCTTGGGTATCCAGGACTCATTATTTCCCCAGAGCTTCCAGTGAGGTCACCACCATAAACTGAAAATGAATGAAGTATTCTTGGTTGGAACTTGGAACAGAGTATCAAAGCTTTAGCTGGTGATTCGACAGCAAGGTTAAATATGCCAAAGAGGATATCTTACTTCAAACATAAATAAAATCAAAGGTTACATTATGCAAATTGAAGGTAAAATAAGAAATGTACTAACATCATCTCAAACTGTCTGAATCAGTATGTCAATATGATACTAAGATATATATTTGGGAGAGATCAAATATGGCAACATGGTGCTAAGATATATCTAGGAGAGAACAAACAGTTCTGCAGTCTACTGACACTCCACTGACTAACAAAATTGATCTCCCCCCAAAACGTCCTCTCGCCAGGTCCTACAAAACATTTCATTTCCATTACATATTTACATAGTTCGTTCCTCCACAAGCTCCCAGCATAAATGTTATCAAACAAGAAAACTAGTCAAGTGAAATATTGACAATTGTTACTATTCTTACTATCTCTTACAATGTATAAAAAACATCACTACATGTCAGGCAACAACTTAAGATCAGTGCTGCGAACTTGAACTTGACTGGACCAAGGCATTCTCAAGTATTTTTTCTTTTTTTTTCTTCAGGTTTAACGGCACTGCAACAGTCAGAGACAAATGTGCCCGAATGTGTCTTGAGTAATAGCTGAAAAAGAGTACGAAATTCTACTGCATGGGCATGACACTAAATGTATCCCACTAGAAAGTACACTCAATCATTTCTCACTTATTTGATAGGAAGCAACAAATCCTGCAGCTGTCCCTGTACCATCTGAGACAAAGCGCAGCCACACGCTGCTGCTGACAGTTAGGTTGCTGGGTAGAGTGTTTCCACAAAGTTTTCCAACCAAAGATCCACTCTCATCGTTATCCTTAACTTCTAGGTAGTCAGAAGAACAGCCACTACTGCTTTCGATTTCAAACAACCTAGAATGAAAGCACAGAAGCATATATAGATAGCCTCACATGTATTGCAAAGAAAGAAATAATTGAAAAGAGCAAATCTTGATACACGGACATCTCAAAAATATTGTAGCTTGGTTGCTTTAGATAGTAGTCCAATAAGATAACAAATTACACATATGTTCTTGTAATTTGGTCTGACCAGTGGTCACATTAAGGTGAGCGATTGCATGATTCCTCCACATAATATTGGAAAGATAATTGAATGGGGGAAATTCCTGGGCCAAAAAAAGGTGGTGGTGGTGGTGGTGGTGGTGGTGGTGATGATGATGATGATGATGATGATGATGATGATGATGATGATGATGATGATGATGATGATGATGATGATGATGATGATGATGATGATGATGATGATGATGATGATAATAATAATAACAATAATAATAAATAATAGTGATACAATAATAATAAATAATAGTGATACAATTGATAATAATAAAATGAATTATACAAAGAAAAATAATAATAATATTATAATAATACTAATGATACTAATAATACAAATAATACTAATAATACTACTACTACTAATAATAATAATGATAATAATAATGAAAAAAAAAAATGAAAACAGATAATAATAATAAATTGAACTCTAATGTGAACACTGGGTCTGACAATTCAAAACTAGACCTGCAATGTATACTGTCTACCCACCAGTCTACCCACCAGTCAGTCCCTTATAATTATCTATCAAATAAAGAGCCAAGTGAAAGTTTCATTGGTTTGAATTGGTTCTCTTCTTTCAATACTTCCTTTCCTGCAAATGAAATTTCATTATTTTTACTATTAAAACTATTTCCATTTTCTTAGAAAGGAATAATAACTTGAACATACTGAAGAAGTGGTACTTTTTTGATTATGCAATCAATTTATATGACAATGTTACTTTGGAGCAACATGCACACATGGAATGTTGGTCAAAGCACCCTAAATTTTCTTAAAATTGATTCAATTTGATATTTGTATTTAGATAACAACATCAGTTCTATTAAAGCAGGATTAACAATTTCATGTTAAAAGTTTTTCTCATAGGATAAACGTCCCTAGAAATAAGTGCATGAAAGCACAAATACAACAATTAAATCATGAAGTCTATTCTCTTTCTAGGAATCCCTACAAGATTATGAAAGCACAAATACAACAATTAAATCATGAAGTCTATTCTCTTTCTAGGAATCCCTACAAGATTTCTATGGAGAAATGCAGAATGAAAGATACTCACGTGAAAGTAATTTGTACTCGGCTACCAGCCGGTACACTTATAGTCCAGACACACTCAGTGCTTTGAGGGTAGCTATTGGGGTACCCCGGGCTGGAGAATGAGCCCGATGTGGAGGTATATGAGCCACCACAAGCTAGAAGGTAAAAAACATGTCATTAGAACTGTGCAAATTACAGTCCAAGAGATTAGTAACTTCTATACTGCATATCTTTTCCAATTTAATCACACTACATAGACGATACAAAATATCCCCTTTTTCCAAAGAAAGGTGCTTATATCTCCACCAAAATTAAAACTTAGGGTCCTAAATGTTCACACACACCCATAATGTGACATATACCTTAAGTTGCATTACAGCAATATCAATAATTGCAGAAAATGTTTTTCTATTGTGAAATATGAACTAAAATATTTCTTATTATATTTAATGTTGGAACAATCTTAAAAAGTGCCTTTTCTTTATAAAACATAGAACTTTCCTTCCAAACATTTTCACTTTCACAACGACATGTCAAGATCATTCTTACCAGCTCCTGTGGTAGAGTAGAGAGCTCTGAATCCAGTGCCATGGGTGTTAGCATCACTGATGAAGTTTACCACCATGGAGGACCCCTGCGAGGTGACTGGACTTGGGATACTGGTTCCACAAATAGGTCCAGCTGCTATGGGGGCACTCAAATCATTACCATCGCGCACTTCCACATAGTCAAAACAACCAGTGGCAGAAGTCTCTAAATCCAGGTCAGTAAAGGTCAATGTAACACGGTCAGCTATGAAGTTAAAGAAAATCTTTTATAAGAAATTTGAAAGTAAATTATTTTAGGATGCCCCCCCCCCCCTCCCCCCTCCTTCCTCAGCCAGAGTCTACATGGAGGTATAATGGATATTATTATTCTCACAATAATTTGAACAGTCACACCACAGCATATTCACATTTAACATGAAATCTTATTAGGTCAGTCTAAGTGTAAACATTTCTTTCATCAAGTTTGTCTGAAATCACAGATGCATAAAATCAATCATAACACATGAAAAGGCCACCTGCCACTTATTACAACCTACCTTGTTATTAAACAAGAAAAGAAGTCTTACTTGGATTGGGAGACTCGATGATCCAACTGCAGTTATGGTTGCCTTCATATTGTTCTGGGAAGTTGGGAGAGCTGATGAATCCACCCAATGTTGCGTCCTTGCGACCTCCACAAGCTAAGACAAAAATAATGTATAACTGTTTATCTCTTGAAAATGAAACGCACAGAAAGTCACATCTTACAAGAGTTAAATACAAATGATAAAACCAATATAGGTTTCATAAATATGAATACATATTGCTGTATTTAATACAAATTTTAGATAAGTGATAAAAATTAAGCACAATAAAAAAAATTGAAACAAAATTGACCAAGATGAAAATGCTTGTACTAAAAATCAACAATCATTGTCAAGAAGACACTTGTTAAGTTACTGTGGAATAATTTGATTTTGTTGTTGTTGGATTCACCCATTTCAACAGCACTTTTCCAGTGTTACACACTACAAGACTCCTAAAACAATACTCTTTGACAAAACTTTACTAAAAGAATCACTAAGCTCTGGAAAATATGTCTCCCTCATATTCAAGCTATTAATTTTAGACCCAGTTTGTTTGATATTAACTTTGCATAATGCTGTTAGCAGAGATGAAACTCCCAAGACCTAACATTTGGCTAAACAATTTGTATTAACAACTTACAATAACGTATCCAATAAATACATTTGCAATTCAAATGATCTTTCAGAGCCCGAAACAATGGTACAATGTGCAAAATACTTTTAGCAACATACCAGTTTCGTAAAATGCAGCGAAACCTATGTAAGCAACACTGCTGTCAGACAGCATGCGGACAAACATCTGGTTGTTGGTAGAGTAATAGACATCAGGGTCAGGTAAGGTATTACTACAGTGGGTGGCTAGGACGGCAGCAGAAGTATCATCACCATCATAAAGCTATACAAGAGAAGAAAAGACAGTTTTAACACCATGGTTCTTAAGCTAGTGATATCCAGAATATCCAAATGCTGTCAACAAAAATATTTTCAATGTGACTTCATTTCAAAACTTATTACCGTTTCTAAATTACACTGTTTGATTTCACAACGTGATTTCTCACTTTCCAGTAGTCACAGAAAAGTCTAGGAGACAAAGCTAAAAAAATTAAGAAGGGATGTGTTTTCAATGTTTTAAAACGCGTCACTCACAAATCTTCTTTATACAATTTCAAAGCAAATCGAATGTAGATCCAAATGAACAATGGTCATATGAACATGTAAAAATCAGGAGATGATAGTAATCGCTTTGACTGGAGCAAACTGGAGTGTAATCCTAATATGTGGGAGCAACACAATGGATGCACAAACCAATGAATATGCAATATAAATGCTCCTTTCAATATCTAAGCCTGAGAAGTCATTGAGATTTTAAACATAACCAATATTCATAAATTTTGCTCATGCCCAAGTTAAAAAAGGTTTCAGACATATTCTACTTAAGACAACCACACAGGTATTTTCAAAGATTCTTTACCTTCACATAGTCATACACACAATTTGTTGAACTTTCCAGATTAAAAGCAGTAAATGTTAGCTGTACTCGGTGATTCTCGGCAACAGTGATGAGCCAGTTGCAGTCTGTGTTGTGAGGGTAAGAAGCTGGATAGTTTGGTGAATGGATGTTTCCAGTAGGTGTTGAGAAATTCCCACCACAACCTGTGAGTAAACAAGAAAGCTTAATTATGAATTTATGCAGGAAAAAGGTCATGAATATAAGGTATTGGTCATCATGCAATACCACTTTACACCCCTGGTGGGGTAAAGCAGGTAAGGTATAAGGGTGTGTACATATAGTTGAGTAGAAGAGAAACAAACCTAAAGGTGGACCATATTTTATATATCTGAAAGATTTTTGTTTTTCATGAAGCGTTCTGGTTTACTTAATGACCTAGTCAAATTGGATAAATACATCTAATTTGGATGACTACATCAATATCATGCTTATACACTGATGAACATAAGTTTAAAACGTGATTTTTTTAAGCCACACTTTTTACTCTTCAGCTCATCATCTGTATTAGAAACTCTTGTTCACTTACGAGTAAAGCTTTCACAGACAGAAAAGTTTCTTTTGATTACTTTTCATCTATTTTAAGATTGTATTATGCACTGAACATCTTAAGATAGTACATGCTGGCTAAAAATCTGTATTATTATCATCATCACAATATAGGTAGCAAACAAAACAATTGACAGGTTCTTACCCAATGTCCATTTACTTAATAAATGTGACATTATTGGCCAACATGTCTGTCACATTTCAATAATTTTGTCTATTGAAAAAAAAATTACATCTAATTTAGATGACCATGTTTGATTCAAGCTTGAATTTTAATAACCAGGTCATATTTAGGAAAAATTTCTGATGTGATTAACAATGATAGATATTCTACACTACATTAATGAGAAACATCTACACCCAATTAAATCTACAATTATGCATCAGAAGTGTCTGATGAATCTTTTAATATAACATATTTTAGTACTTGCTGTAATACTGAAATACAGATGTTCAATGAATTCTGGTAATTCCAGCATTTCTAAGCAAGTATCTGTACAGCTCATGCCAGAATTTTCCATTATTTAATAACAGTAAGCAACATTCCACTCATGTGGATTTTCTATCTTTCAAAATTCACTGGCAAAAATTCAACCTGGCTGAATGAATTCCGAATGCTATTTTAGCAATGTCCAGAGGCAAGGAAGAAATTAAACCTTTAAAACTTGAAAAACTTCTTTGAATGTTTTTACTTTCCTTCATGTTGTAAGATAAGCTTTTTTGATTTTCTGCTTAACAATAAAGTTTATATCAGTAGGAGTAATATTAAAAGCAATAGGAGTATACTATTCTTGGTGTCGTATATACTTCTAAATTTAACAGATAAAATTTTTCCAATAGCTATAAATGTACACAATTCTGTTCATGCTGTTCATTCGTAAGCATACACTTAACAGACAAGACACAATGTACTCCTGAAAACATTCGTATAAAAACACATTACGATATCATTAGTCAAGAAACCATGCCCTTGTTTAGTAGCTTTAAAAAATAGGTAGTGCTATCGACATGAAGCAAATGTAATAAAACAATTCACCCTACAGTAAAAGGTGCACTATATTAAATATCCAAACTCAAAACATGTCACCAGGAAAATTAATAAGTGGAAAGAAAGAAAATTTGGTAGTAATAATCTAAATCGACCAAATGCGAATTCATGCAAATGAGAAGCAAGAGTGGAAATGACTTGAAACAGTCACAAAAAAAAGGATAAGCCAGAGATGTATTCAACACAGAAAAACAGAGTAAACGAGAAAAGTGTCATTAAGTTAAATGAAACATCTATTAATAATAGCCAGCTATTTGTGATGGCCATCTTTGTTTGATGGCCATCTATTGATGATGGCCATCTATTGATGATGGCCATCTATTGATGATGGCCATCTATTGATGATGGCCGTCTATTGATGATAGTCATCTATTGACAAAAGTCATCTATTGACAATAGTCATCTATTGACAATATCCATCAATTGATGATAGCCATCTATTGACAATATCCATCAATTGATGATAGCCATCTATTGACAATATCCAACTATTGATGATAATCATCTATTGACCAATAGCCATCTATTGATGATAGCCATCTACTGACAGTAACCATCTAGTGATGATTGTCATTTATTGACAACAGTCATCTATTGACAATAGTCATCCATTGACAATAACCATCTATTGATGATAGCCATCTACTGACAGTAACCATCTAGTGATGATTGTCATTTATTGACAACAGTCATCTATTGACAATAGTCATCCATTGACAATAACCATCTAGTGATGATAGTCATCTATTGACAATAGTCATCTATTGACAATAGTCATCTATTGACAATAGTCATCCATTGACAATAACCATCTATTGATGGTGGCCATCTATTGATGGTGGCCATCTATTGATGACAGCCATCTATTGATAATAGCAATCTATTGATGATAGCAATCTATTGATGATAGCCATCGATTGCCAATAGCCACCTATTGTTGGTGATAGTCATATATTGACAATATCTATCTATTACTGATGGCTATTGATGATATCAATCTATTGATGGTAACTATCTATTGACAATATCCGTCTATTGATGGGTGGCTTTCTATTGATGATAACCATCTATTGATGATAGCCATATAATTACAATAGCCATCTATTGATGATAGCCAACTATTGACAATAACCATCTATCAATGATAGCCATATATTGAAAATAGCCATCTATTGACAATATCCATATATTGAAGATAGCCATCTATTGGCAACATCCATCTATTAATGATAGCCATCAATTGACGATAGACATATATTGAAGATAGCCATCTGTTGATAAAAGCCATTTATTGACAACAGCATCTATTGACAATAAGCATCTATTGATGATAGCCATCTAATGATGATAGCCATCTATTGATGATAGCCATCTCTTGTTGATAGCCATCTATTGATAATAGCCATCTATTGATGATGGCCATCTATTGATGATAGCCATCTAATGATGATAGCCATTTATTGATGATAGCCATCTATTGATAATAGCCATCTCTTGATGATAGCCATCTATTGATGAATAGCCATCTCTTGATGATGGCCATCTGTTGATGGTAACCATCTATTAATGGTAACCATCTATTGATGATAACCATCTATTGCTGATAGCCATTCACTAATGATAGCCATCTATTGACAATAGTCATCTATTGACAATAGTCATCTATTGACAATAGTCATCTATTGACAATAGTCATCTATTGACAATAGTCATCTATTGACAATAGTCATCTATTGACAATAGTCATCTATTGACAATAGTCATCTATTGACAATAGTCATCTATTGACAATATTCATCTATTGACAATAGCCATCTTATTGATGTTAGCCATCTATTAATTGACAAAAGGCATCTAACAATGATATCCATCTCATTCCCTTGCTTTATTGGAAACTGCAGAATACCTCACATTTTAAAATGTTTACATTGTCAAATTAAAAATCCCTTAAAATACTATACATTGCACAAGAAATGAAGCCTGCTTTTCACAAATTTCATTTCAACAAGTATATAATTTTTTTTTACAATATCTATTGAATTTTACAGAAATAGTCGAGAAAAGATCAACATTTAGAATAAAGAGAGAACATGCAAAATATAGTATCACCAATGTAAGCTCAAAGCTACAAGAATATATTAAAATAGCATATGAAATGCCTCAGTCTCTTCAAATAATTTATAAAAGGTGAAAATCTGGGGCCATTTTGTTTCCAAGTCTAAAAATTATATAGAAAGTAAAGTGCGAGTCATGCAATATATTCACTTCATTAAAAAAATGGTTTGGTTTAAAGAATGACTAATTAATCACCACAAAATTATGAAATGAAGTAATATAAGGTGGGTGTGACAAAGCAAATCAAAAGGAGTCACATGCAGATAAAACAATGCAATGAGTGCAGAGATCAAACAATGATACTTACCACCATAACAAATGGTGTTAGGACTAGGGTAACAGTTTCAGTGATGTTTTTAAGACGGACTGTACTGTTAACACAATCTGCAAAGCATGAACATGTATGAAAGGGAGATTGATGATGACAAACATAATATACCATGTAATGAATACAAGTTTTTTCTACAAACTATACATTGTGGATTGACATTGGGAGCAATACCATGTATCATGGGACTACCAAGCAGCATACACCATGTGTTACTAAACGATTGACCATGTGTTATGATCATATTTAGTAACTAAATTTAATCATTTGTGTCTTAAAAACACTTGACTGATTCCACACTCAAAAACATATTTCAATTGATTTCCTGATGGTTCAAGAATAGTTTAAATTGTTAATATAGAAATAAGTTCTGTGATGCTTATTTTCAGATGATATTGCAAATGTCATTTCCCAAATAAATAGGGTAATAATGAAAACATGGAAGAATATGTATGATACAACGGTGTTACATGTGGAGAGTGCAGGAGGGGGGGGGGGGGTGGCTCAAGGAATAATAGAATTTGAAATTGCCTTTAGGTACACTTCGAAGGGCTTTATTTCTTTTTGTAATCAGATTTTTAATACTGAATAAAACAAAATTTCAATAAAAAATTAAATAATTCAATTACTGTGTTGTCCATCACCGTAAGCCATTTTGAGGCTTCAAAACAGAATCTTGTGAGCTTCTCCTCAAGACCACCAACAGAGACCCATACCCTGGCCCACATGTCATTAGGCATCCATGCATACATACAATACATTTGCAGATGCATTTAAGCCCCTTTCTTTTCCCATCAAAACTTTGGTACCCCAAACCAAAACTTTGGTACCCCAAACCAAAACTTTGGTACCCCAAACCAAAACTTTGGTACCCCAAACCAAAACTTTGGTACCCCAAACCAAAACTTTGGTACCCCAAACCAAAACTTTGGTACCCCAAACCAAAACTGTGCTACCCCAAACCAAAACTGTAGTACCCGAACTAAAACACAGGTACCCCAAACCAAAACTTTGGTACCCCAAACCAAAACACAGGTACCCCAAACCAAAACAAAGGTATTCCAAACCAAAACACAGGTACCTTAAACCAAAACACAGGTACCCCCAAGCCAAAACACAGGTACCCCCAAACCAAAACACAGGTACCCCCAAACCAAAAGACAGGTACTCCAAACCAAAACACAGGTACCCCAAACCAAAACACAGGTACCCCAAACCAAAACACAGGTGCCCAAAACCAAAACACAGGCACCCCAAACCAAAACACAGGTACCCCAAATCAAAACACAGGTACCCCAAACCAAAACACTGGTATGCCACTGTGCCATAACTTATACCTTAAAAGATAAATATTTACGGTTATTCACATTCAAAATATTTGTGGCAGCAGATAAGTTAAACAATATAAGCAATGTATAATAACACATTTGTATATTAATACTGGCAAACTTGTTAGCATTTATTTATATAAATGTTATTAATATGCTTACTGTTAATAACATTAACAAAGTGTTGTACAACAATATACGTCAAATGTGTTCACTCAACACAAAATTTGACAAAAATTGACTTGATCAAATGATCTTATGCTCGTTACTCTTCTAAATAGTGTAGGTTATTGGAAATAACTTTTGAAATATACAGCAGGCTACACTATACTTTTGATACTATTAAAACGAGCTCGCGTCAAAGCAAGACAAGCTTGTTACCAAAAATCCTTCAAAAATTCATCAAAAAGTAGTGAATAAATTATTTTGGGTTTACCTGTAGCACATTATCATTTTTATTATTTTAAAATCAAAATAGTTGCCTTCAGTTGTCTTTACAACAAGGCCTTACAGAAAATTTCAACAATTTTGTCATTTTGTTTAGATTTTATCTTACAGAAAAGGGGAAAAAAGAACACAACACAGAGGGAATAATGAAAACAAATTTGAATGACAATCTCCACCAGGCTTAAAGCCCAACACGCCTGAAGGTTTTAAAATGCCTCAGAATGAATACCATTGTGAATTCGTTCTATGTAGGCATTGAATGAGGTCATTGCTTTGCCTCTTGACAACTTACCCTGGCCATTTTCACACCCAATGGTTGTGTTACCCTCAGTTACGTTCTTAGCTGTGTCATTGCTAGTAATGCACACTGGTTCAGTTGCAGCAAATATGAAGAAAAGATGGCATATATGGTTATGCAAATGAGGATACATTCTAAGACAATGATTACTGAAAATAAGTTTGTTAGAATATTGTACATCTACAAGTGGGTTATAATTATGAAATGAGAAACACAAAGGAAAGCATAGCAAAATCAGCAAATGAAGAATTTCTGTATGGAATATAACCATTTTGATATGAGTTGTATGTTCTGATGCAAGGAATTTTACTGGAAACAATCAAACATAAAAGGTGTTATCATTCTGTTTGGGTTAAATCAAATCTGACAAGCAGCATGTTTATTCATTGATACATCTTCCTGTCTGTATGTATATTTTTGTATTCTTTTTCACAATTAAATAATAGAGACAATTTCATGAACAGTAAATATATGTGATTAGTTAATCACTCCAAAAATCTATTTTAAAAAAGAGGAAAAAATTGCACAAGAGGTGCCAATTTGCACAGTTATATTTTTCAACGCATTTGTAATATCTCTTTAACCCTACAAAGCTTGACCACACTGATCCTGACCAAAACCACTTTGGAGGCCCTGATAAAAACCTTCAAGTACAAGATTATTCCATCCTTATTCCTTGTCCAACAAATATAAATTGTCTATTAAAAATCATCAATCCAACAACAAGATATAAGCATCTTCAAAAGTATATAAAGGAACAGACATCAATTCATCAGAAACATGAAGATGGAAGCAATATGAAAACTGTAGCAAGAAGGTCAAGTACTGAAGAAGCTACTCCATAACATGAGGACCCAATTCTACTCTACCTTAGACTGAATCAACTACAGCAGAATAAGACTGATGTATATATTTAAGCAATAAAAACAACAAGGGAAAAATTGATATATTTTTTCCATTTCAAATTATCTCCTTATTCTAAGAGAGCAAACAACTACAGAAAACAGATTAGAAGCAAATTAGTAAAATTGTATTACAATAGCCTTGCAATTAGAATATACACCCTGTCAAAGTCGCTATAGTAGTAGTAATTGTTTTTTCCAATTTGAAGGGCTCCATATGCTTTTGTACATTTAGATAAATTTTCTATGCATGAATGAGCAGATGTCATTATCTTTTTAAGAAAGCTAATTGTTATTTTATTTCCTGTCAACTTTCTTTGAAAACAAGCAAACAATTCTGCCAATGAAAGTTTGCTTACCACCACAAATTTTCAAACTGTAAAGGAAATACTCCACATCAAACATCACAAATTTTTAATCACACCTTGTTCAGCCCCAACTCCACATCTGAACATGCTGTTTAAAAATTTGAATTCAAATCATTATTATAATAAGAATCTAATGCCCTTGGTTGCATAACTAATGACATAATAGGTTAAAGCAGCTTTTATGGCATGCCAGTTTTCAAAATATTGGAAAAGAAAGCATACTTTTCAAACAAAATGCCTATTTCCTTCATTTAGATGATTGATTAATCCATAAGGAGAATACCATCCCATGAATGTTTAAATAACTCCATAAATAAATTTAAAATGAATGCAACTGGTTATATAAGCATGTGAGGATCATGAGCTGTGAATAAGCTAACTACTACCCTACCTCCTTCAATAGAATTGTATGTAGCATTAAAACCGCCACCATTAACGGAGGCATCGGTCTTAAAGCGTACAAACATTTGATTGGTTGTTGCAGAGACCACTTGCGGAGATGTCTGAGAGTTGCATATTCGTGTGAGCAACAATCCGCTGTCATCCAATCCAGAATATACCTGCAGAAAACAGAGAACTGCAATGTGAGAGAAACTGATTGCATGTTTGATAGACAATTTTAGCATTTCTTAACTACTAATGATATGATATTAGTTTTGGTTCGGTTCAGTTTTAGCTCAGTTCAGTTATAGTTGTTGTTAAGGTTTAGCTTAGTTTTTTGTGCTCTTTTTTTTTAATTGAAGTTGAGCTAAGTTCAGATTAACATGATTCTGTAATTAGGGGATAAATGAGATAGTGGAACCAAGGATGACGTCATCGCAGAGTTTAAGCAGACCAAGGTATTAGCCTCGGTCCACTGGCCCTACGATGAAGTCATCCCAGTCTCAAATGCCATTTGAGACCAGGCACCCTTGCTTTTATCCCCATTCATAAACATCTAATTTTTAGGAGAAAATATAGAAAAAAAGGCAATTTATTTTGATCACTTTTCATATTCTACTAACACTCATTGTGACGTCATTCAGTAAAACGTTTCTTCATTTTTTGTTGCGCGCGATCAACTGACCAGTCGAGGATCTGACCGTACAGACAGACAGATTAAAGTTACTTGCCAAACTCATTGATACACATGCTTGTTCTCAAACATCTTTTTCATATTACTATCGCATGACCGCAAGAAGCCGTTTGTTGTTTTGGAACAATAATAAAGAAATACATTAAAATGGGCAAAATGGCAGGTCATAGGTTAACAAGTTTTGACAGACAGTTAAAACTGAATCACGAAACCAGCTAGCACTCTGAACATTTAAAACAAAGTTGAAAAACAAGGTCTTAAAAAAGTGTAAACAGCGACAGTGAATTAAGGATCAAGGTAAGACTTAAATTAATAAACGTAGGTTTGTTTTATAGGCCTCTTTTAAAAGAAATTTAGAAAGTTTGCGAACATCGAATTTAGGTTTAATTAGGCTAACGTTAGTTGGCTGCTCATTTATTTGTTTTGTGACCAACATAGTCTAGGCTAACATTCTGTTACGTTTAAACGTAGGGCCTACTCAGATACGGCGGACTGTCAGACTATTGAAATACAATGCATAGTGTAACGATACTGTAATATCTACAATTTGAGGTATTTTGATAACATGTGTCAGTAAACATTGCTGTATTTAATCACTTAGGGGGCCAAATATCGACTTTGCAAGGCTTTCAAATTTCTGTTCTGGTCAGTAGAAGAAGGGTGGCAAATAATTTAATAATCCTCATTTTAATTTGTATAAATTAATTAGGAATGGTTGCTATGAAAGATTTTTCTCGTATCAAAGCCAGAGCTGTTGATTGAGACTCATGAGAGTTGTGATTGTTGTGGCTAGAATTTTGTAATTTTTTTTTTCTTTTTCCTCATACATTTTGTTATATTTCTTTGCATATCCTTGAATATACTTTTCATTATTTTGCCAACGTAGGCCAATATTTTTCCAAAGGGCACATTTGCACTGTCATACAGGTCAGTCTAGTCTCGAATGTATTCCAGACCATCGATTAGCCAAACAGAGTAATTACCAATCTAAAATTGTGCCCTTTCAGTCCTAGGATGATGTACATTTATTATACTTAATAAGGGTGTTAATAAATAGAAAGTGTTGATCATCATCATTCTTCTAACGTACATCTTGCTGGTCTTGAATGTATTTGAGACCACCTTTTAGCCAATCAGAAAGCTAGAAACTCAATTTACTATTTATGAATTTGAATTGAAGCATGTTGAATTGAAGCATGTTCATCTGCTAAATTTTTTTCCTACAAAAGAAGTTTATTTAAAGAGAAAGACATTTATTTTCTGCTAAAGCTTATCATTTTAAGTCTGACGCCCAATTTCAACTGTGTGTAACATGTTGCTGACAAGCTATGGTACAAAATTGCTGATAAACTTGTATCAATTTCTTTCAATAGATTTAGACCTGTATATTTTTTTCATTGCTTCAAAGTGATTAGCAAAACTTTTGTTTTTGAGAGGACATGGTTCCAGAAAACTTTGACCCTGAAACTTTTGGCTAGAATCTCTTTTGGGGTGGATCAGTGCCTCACTTTGTTGACCAAATCTCCCTCTTCCTGCTTACCTCCAAACATCACTATCTCCTACCACCAACTCACTCCCCCCCCTCCTATCCCGCATTCGACCTCACTACATCCAATTACTTGAGAAACCTGCCCTCACTCCTACATCTGTATATGTGCAAGGTAAACAAAGGATAACTTCTGTTCACAATACAGAAAAAATTCAGATGAAGAAAATAAAGCAAGCAATGTAGCTCCTCTCACCTCCAAAGCATCAAACTGACAATTTGTACTCTTTTCCAAGTCTACAGTTTCAAATGTAAGAGCAATGGAACGGCCCAAATCCACATGAATTTTCCATTCACATACTCTGCTATGATCATATGGTTCAGGGAAATTCAGACTTTGGAAAGATCCAGAATTCTCTTGTAGATCTTCTCCACAACCTACCAAAATATAGGACATAAAGCAACATATTATTAGACCATTAACACTGATTATACCTATGCATTCATAAATCCAGCATAAATCGGTATTGATAATACTTTGCATTTTTAAATGATTGTAATATCTGCATAAAAAGCTACAGAGACATAGTGCTTTCATGTCCTTGCATGGAAAAGTTGTGAAATAGTATCTTTGAAAACAACACCTAAAAAGAATAAACGCAATATGCTCTTAAGAACATGCTCATGAATCCAGCAAAATGTCCTAATAATTGATTTCTGTTATTTAGTACACATGTTTAGGGAAGAGACATGGGAGTGCAATATGATATCTTATACAAAATGTGGACAATCCTGCACATGTGCTTTCACACAAGTATGTTAAACAAAAGGGGATCCCAAAATGAACAGTTTCCAAAAATGTATCAAAGTAAGCACCCCCACAAGATAAAAGCTATAGGCTTCCTGATACAAGGACAAAAGTCTAACAAGTCTTCATATAACTCCTTGAAATATATTTTCTGTCTTTCCTGACAAGAGGCTATTGAACCTCCTAGTCCTCGCTGAAGCCACCCCTAATTATCCATGGTAATAATCAAATTCAACAGTAATAAAAGGACAACTTAATTCTGATACTAACAATAAATAAAAATAATTTACCAATGATGGTGTACAAAGCTTGGAAGCCATCATAGGCCAAAGATGCATCAGAGGAGAATTCAAGCATTAAATACTGCCCAGTGCTGGCATAACTCACACCATCTGGCCCATTACCACACAAGGTTACAATCTCAGGAGAATCTTCTTCTTGACCATCTCGCAACTGTTTGGAATCACAATTTTAAATGAACAAAAATGTATTGGCGTGAATAGCTGTTTACAGGAATATTTAAATCAAGAGTAAATTAAAGCCATATGAACCACATGATCGGATCCATAGGTATCTAATGTTCAGTATCTTAATGCTATATGAACCACATGATTGGATCTATAGGTATCTAATGTTCAGTATGTTTAGCTATATGAACCACATGATTGTATCCATAGGTATTTAATGTTCAGTATGTTTAGGCTATATGAACCACATGATTGGATCCATAGGTATCTAATGTTCAGTATGTTAACGCTATATGAACCACATGATCGGATCCATAGGTATGTAATGTTCAGTATGTTAACGCTATATGAACCACATGATCGGATCCATAGGTATCTAATGTTCAGTATGTTAGCGC
Organism: Chiridota heheva; assembly: GCA_020152595.1. Taxonomy (NCBI): domain Eukaryota; kingdom Metazoa; phylum Echinodermata; class Holothuroidea; order Apodida; family Chiridotidae; genus Chiridota; species Chiridota heheva. The sequence goes on from JAIGNY010000206.1 coordinate 770,158, forward strand.
TATATAAACCACATAAACGGATCAATAGGTATCTAATGTTCAGTATGTTTAGGCTATACGAGCCACATGATCAAATCCATAGGTATCTAATGTTCAGTATGTTTAAGCTATATGAACCACATGATCGGATCCATAGGTATCTAATGTTCAGTATGTTTAGCTATATGAACCACATGATCGGATCCATTGGTATCTGATGTTCAGTATGTTTAAGCTATATGAACCACATGATTGGATCCATAGGTATCTAATGTTCAGTATGTTTAGCTATATGAACCACATGATTGGATCCACAGGTATCTAATGTTCAGTATGTTTAAGCTACATGAACCACATGATCGGATCCATAGGTATCTAATGTTCAGTATGTTTAAGCTATATGAACCACATGATTGGATCCACAGGTATCTAATGTTCAGTATGTTTAAGCTACATGAACCACATGATCGGATCCATAGGTATCTAATGTTCAGTATGTTTAGCTATATGAACCACATGATTGGATCCATAGGTATCTAATGTTCAGTATGTTTAGCTATATGAACCACATGATTGTATCCATAGGTATTTAATGTTCAGTATGTTTAGGCTATATGAACCACATGATTGGATCCATAGGTATATAATGTTCAGTGTGTTAACGCTATATAAACCACATGATCGGATCCATAGGTATGTAATGTTCAGTATGTTAACGCTATATGAACCACATGATCGGATCCATAGGTATCTAATGTTCAGTATGTTAGCGCTATATAAACCACATGATCGGATCCATAGGTATCTAATGTTCAGTATGTTTAGGCTATACGAGCCACATGATCGGATCCATTGGTTATCTGATGTTCAGTATGTTTAAGCTATATGAACCACATGATCGGATCCATAGGTATCTAATGTTCAGTATGTTTAGCTATATGAACCACATGATCGGATCCATTGGTTATCTGATGTTCAGTATGTTTAAGCTATATGAACCACATGATCGGATCCATAGGTATCTAATGTTCAGTATGTTTAGCTATATGAACCACATGATTGGATCCATAGGTATCTAATGTTCAGTATGTTTAAGCTATATGAACCACATGATCAGATCCATAGGTATCTAATGTTCAGTATGTTTAAGCTATATGAACCACATGATTGGATCCACAGGTATCTAATGTTCAGTATGTTTAAGCTATATGAACCACATGATTGGATCCATAGGTATCTAATGTTCAGTATGTTTAAGCTATATGAACCACATGATTGGATCCACAGGTATCTAATGTTCAGTATGTTTAAGCTACATGAACCACATGATCGGATCCATAGGTATCTAATGTTCAGTATGTTTAAGCTATATGAACCACATGATCGGATCCATAGGTATCTAATGTTCAGTATGTGAACGCTATATGAACCACATGATTGTATCCATAGGTATTTAATGTTCAGTATGTTTAAGCTATATGAACCACATGATCGGATCCATAGGCATTTAATGTTCAGTATGTTTAAGCTATATGAACCACATGATTGGATCCATAGGTATCTAATGTTCAGTATGTTTAAGCTATATGAACCACATAATCGGATCCATAGGTATATAATGTTCAGTATGTTTAAGCTATATGAACCACATGATTGTATCCATAGGTATCTAATGTTCAGTATATTTAAGCTACATGAACCACATAATCGGATCCATAGGTATCTAATGTTCAGTATGTTTAAGCTATATGAACCACATGATTGGATCCATTGGTATCTGATGTTCAGTATGTTTAGCTATATGAACCACATGATCGGATCCATTGGTATCTAATGTTCAGTATGTTTAGCTATATGAACCACATGATCGGATCCATAGGTATGTAATGTTCAGTATGTGAACGCTATATGAACCACATGATTGTATCCATAGGTATTTAATGTTCAGTATATTTAAGCTATATGAACCACATGATCGGATCCATTGGTATCTAATGTTCAGTATGTTTAGCTATATGAACCACATGATCGGATCCATAGGTATGTAATGTTCAGTATGTGAACGCTATATGAACCACATGATTGGATCCATAGGTATTTAATGTTCAGTATGTTTAAGCTATATGAACCACATGATCGGATCTATAGGCATCTAATGTTCAGTATGTGAACGCTATATGAACCACATGATTGGATCCATAGGTATCTAATGTTTAGTATGTTTAAGCTATATGAATAACATAGTTGGATCCACAGGTATCTAATGTTCAGTATGTTAGCGCTATATGAACCACATGATCGGATCCATAAGTATCTAATGTTCAGTATGTTTAGCTATATGAACCACATGATTGTATCCATAGGTATTTAATATTCAGTATGTTTAGCTATATGAACCACATGATTGGATCCACAGGTATCTAATGTTCAGTATGTTAGCGCTATATGCACCACATGATCGGATCCATAAGTATCTAATGTTCAGTTTTTTTAATCAAATTGGTAACAGAACAGCACTGAAATCATCAGCCGTTGGTTTTTCTCATAAACATTTTTTTGTCACTACTTTTAAGGATGGTGTACAGATCCAAACAATTTTTAAATAACTGTATCTGCAATAAATATCAAGAAGGACTTATTTTCAGTATTTTGTTACAACAAAATTATTCAAACCAAACTCTTTATTTAAACAAAAAATAAGCTGATCATCATCATAAAAAAAAAAAAAAACATGCATCATTAAAATTGACAGGGAACCTTACCCGAAGGTAGTCATAGGCACAGACTGTACTTTCCTCTAGGTGGATGTCCACAATGGTTATATTGATCGTGTTCCCGAGGGAGGCTTCAATAATCCAAACACAGGCCCTGTCGTGAGGGTAAGGGTCAGGGTAGTTTTGACTCTCAATGTATCCTGTAGTTTCTGTTAACCTTACATGGTCACAACCTACACAGGAGAGAAATCATTCTTGCTATACTTGCATTGAACATTAATTAACACTCTTAATTAAGTACATCGGTGCCAATTCAAGTTGTCTAAGTGCTTACCTTTTCCACAGTAAAACATTCACAAATTCTGCTTGAAGTGTTTATTCCATTTTAGTAAGAAAGAATGATACAAAAACAGTTGGCAGTACCATTTCAGCATAAACACAACTAACATACAAACCTTTTTCACCATGTATGGAACTTATACAACAGCAGTACGTATTAAACTTTCTATAATGCAACTTGAATTTTAATTGAATTAATTTCAAAATATATACTTCAAGAAAAATTGGAGACAACTCCTTTGTTTACATTTTTGTTGACAGGACTTACTTGTTAGGTATGTAACATAAAATCCATTTCCTCCCACAGAGTAATCAGTGCGCCACTTGATATGCAATCTGTTGCCGGTAGATTCAATAGGAGCCGGTATTGTAGTACCACAGAAGGTGCCAAGAAGATTACTGGCTTCACTATCGCCATCATATACCTGTCAAAAATTAACCATGATAGACAAATGCTGAGTCATGCACTTTAAAGTCACTCGTCACTCTTGCATCTAAGAGTAATCCAGTAGTTAATTAAAAGTTAAATTTTTTCAAATATTTGCATAAACTAAGAAGCCATGATTAAAAAATGTTAGTAAAAACACTGGAATAATGAAGTTAAGCTTGGAAGCTTGTGCACTTAGAAGCTTGTGCGCTTGGAAGCTTGTGCACTTGGCAGAGACAGCCAAATATTTCACTGTATGTAAAACAAAAATGAGTCTTTAATTTCATATAGTTTCTGTTTGATCTTCCCCACCCTCTGCTGCATTGAATTAAACATTTGTCATAATATTAACTAAAACTGCACACAGTGGCATAGCAAGCAATTGGTGAGGGGAATGAAGGGGTACAGATCCTTACTTGTTCAGAAATGTTATCAAAGTCCCTTGAAACCCCCCTCACCCTCACCCACAACACACAGTTTGTACATTTAGTTTGGGCCTAAAGCTTACTGTAATGATCCACACATTGATGTTTAAAGGTTTCTAACAGTCTGATAGGCCATTGATAACATCAATTTTGTTTTTGCAAAATGAGGAGGAAACACTGGTGGTAATAGTAACTTTTTAGAAAAATGTTTACAAAAATGCTGGTTAAAAAAGAAACAGGTCTTCATATAGAAAGCATTTCCGTTCAGATTTGAATCAGCTCACTGTTTCTTAATTAAATTGAAAAAATGCAATATCTTACCTTGAGATAATCATAAGCACAAGACGAATGGCTCTCCAAATCCAGTTCCACAAATATAAGCATGATGATGTGACCTTGGGAGACAGAAATATCCCAGAAGCACTCTGCATTGTGGCCATAGGGGTATGGGTAGTTTGGAGACATTATACTGCCAGATGGAGTGTCCAGGGATCCCCCACAACCTATGGATAGAAGGGGAAGAATGAATGGAGATGCGCAAAATGAAACTCAAACACATGCTTTGCTTGAGGTAAGCATGGTAGATTCAGCTGTGATGGCACAATGTAGATATAAAAACAAAATGTATCAACAATTAGTCATTTGAAGGAATGAATTAACACTTTTCATGCAATTCTACAAATGGTAAGCATGATTTCAATTCCTTTATAAATCACAATCAATCTACAAATGGTAAGCATGATTTTAATTCCTTTATAAATCACAATCATTCTACAAAAGGTAAGCATGATTTCAGTTCCTTTATAAATTACAATCAATCTATAAATGGTAAGCATGATTTCAGTTCCTTTATAAATCACAATCAATCTACAAATGGTAAGCATGATTTTAGTTCCTTTATATATTAAAATCAATCTACAAAAGGTAAGCATGACTTCAGTTTCTTTATAAATCACAATCAATCTACAAATGGTAAGCATGATTTCAATTTCTTTATAAATCACAATCAATCTACAAAAGAAGCATGACTTCAGTTCCTTTATATCTCACAATCAATCTACAAATGGTAAGCATGATTTCAATTCCTTTATAAATCACAATCAATCTACAAATTGTGAGCATAATTTTCGCAATCAATTTACAAATGGAAAGCATGATTTCAATTCCCTTATAAATCACAAACAATCTAACAAATAGCCATCTTGTACAGTGCTGGTATCCGTGCATGACGCTCCGGGAGCTTGCATACAAACAACCAAAACCTAATAACCTTGCCGTAATATTCTGCAGTCAATGTAACGCTATAGGTGGGATTTGATTAATCCATATTAGGGAGTTTTAATGTTGGGTCTTGATGTTAAAAATGCACGAACAATGAACTCAGTACCATCTGGTTAGGTGTTGTCATATTGTACCAATGGTTCTGATTGACATACAAGCTGCTTAAGAAATAGATGTTATGTGATCCTTCACAGTTAAAGATGTGATGAACACAACTCCAAGAGTGCATATTGTCAGAGGGTATATACGCATTTCTTCCAGCCATTTTTGAAGATCAATGCCATCATATAAATTGGAAATTTCTTTTACTTAACAATCATTCCTTCCTGTGAATTATCTTTTTAATGAGTTCCTGAACTTCTAGTTGCTCAACACCACAGACAAAGAATTCCACCTATTTAAATACTTAAATGTTACAACATTTTGTTAAACCATAAAACCAAAGGTTTTGAGGTTCTAACACGTAATATGGATTATAGGTTTAAACTATTGTATAATAAATGTTATTGCACAATAGACTCAAAATAACAATGACAACCAAATAACTCAGTTCTCACAAGAATGAAATTTCACTCCACAAATAATTAAATTCAACCATTGTTATCCCATTAACATCTATACACTTTCTAACACATGATAATTTCATATATGAAACAAACCAGACATGCGGTCGTTAAAATATGAGCACTTCAAGATTTTACCTTTATGCCTTGTCTACTTATTAATATGCATGACATTGACGCCAAAAACAATAGGGCACATCTGCAGTCCATGGGCAATCTGTGTACCACATATAACCTGAATCCCACCATTGTTTTTAAGATTCTGTGTTTACAAGCTCTCTTCAACATGCTAACAACATAATTTTACCAAATTTGGAAACAAAAATGTGGTTGTTAAAATATGAACATTGAAAGATTTTAAGATTATGCCCCACCTACTCATTAACATGCATGACATCACCACCAGAAACTATAGAGCACATCTGTGGACCATGGCTATCTGTGTACCACATATGAACTGAATCCCATGTATCGCTCTTGAGATACTGTGTTTACAAGCTCTTTACAACAAAATCATGTTAAGCCCTGCCCACTATGCATACTAATGAAATTCAACATTTTGTTACAATGAACATGTACACACCAGCTAACATCATAATTACACCACATATAAACCAAAACAGACATGTGGTTGTTAAAATATGAACATTTAAAGATTTTATTATTAAGCCCCGCCTACTCATTAATATGCAACATCATCACCAAAAATAATAGGGCACATCCATGGGCCATCTGTGTACCACTAAACCAAAACAGACATGTGGTTGTTAAAATATGAACATTTAAAGATTTTATTATTAAGCCCCGCCTACTCATTAATATGCACAACATCACCATCAAAAATAATAGGGCACATCCACGGACCATGGGCTATCTGTGTACCACATATGACATGAATACAGTGTATCGTTTTAAGCTAGCATCACACACACACAAATACACACACGCCATCATGACCGCATAGGTTCCTGATGCTGATCGCGTCGGAACCAAAAACAAGATCCTTATAAACCACCTCAAATGACTTACCTGTAGAGGTGCCATCATAATTGATGAAGAATCCACTGCTAGACACAGAACTATCTGAGGTGAATTTGAGGTACAATCGGTTGCTATGGGAGGTAATTTCAGGAACGGTAATATCTGTACCACAGTATGAGCCAATCAGTGGTGATGTGGAGTAACCACCATTTCTGCAAAAAAGAAATGAAGATATGCTATAGATGTCACATTCATATGTGTCTATAACAGGTTTATGGTGGAAAATAAAATAAATTATTTTTTGAAAGACATCATGAAAATGTAACAGATAAATTGTAATTGCTAATTTCATCAACAAAGAAAATTTGAGGCTTAAAAGAATTACAAATTAAGGTGATATGCTAAATACTATCCCATTGCAATAAATATAATAATCTTTACATTACTTTAAGCTCCATTAAATTCCCATAAAAAATACATGCAATCTTTTCATCTTGATCCATGAAGAAATCAGATTTAAATTTGATTTAGTTACTTGACACACCAATGAACTCTGTACTCTCCCAACCAGAATACCAGCAGTTTCAAAGTTTAACCATTATTCTATACCTTTAAATTGACACATTCACTTTCTCACCTGATTTCCAATGCATCAAAGTTACAGCTTTGATGGTACTCGGTACTAAAGTTGGCAAAATGCAATGAAATCTGTTGCCCTTCTGGCACTGTGATTGTCCAGATGCACTCAATGTTAGCAGGATAATCATCTGGAAAGTTTGGTGATGATATAACCCCGGTTGATGATGTCAAATCTCCACCACATACTATTAAAGAAAGAAGTGTATAATTCGATGAATCACAGCTAAGTAAATATCAAAAGAACCAAATTACTACTCCTACTCGCACTTGTCATTGTCATCAAAGTCATCATCATCACCACTTTTCATCCAAGCTCCTCTTCTTAATTACTTGCCCAAATGGCAAACATACTATTCACACAACATACAAAAATCTCTAAACAAAAAAAAAAGCATAAATATCTGACCAAAGGAATCTTTGCTATGCTAAATCTTGCTGAATATTTTTCATCGAACTCAAGCATCCATTTGTACTTTATTCCATATGTACTATAGCACACATGTACTGGACTTCTAGCACTGTTCATATTGTATTGTGATCATTGAATCTTGTAGCAAATAACTGGAACTCTCAAATGAAAGGAGAACTATGGACATAAGTATCTGCCAAAAACGCCCTACGGTATGAGAAAATCATAAGCACAGGGCGTGCACTTCACACACCGTGGTTTATTTGGCATACCATAACTTCTCAAACATTATGGGGGCACTTCACCCTCCCCTTCAAAAAATCATCCTGCACCCATCAATAACTCACCTGATGAGGCATCCAGAGACACATAGCTAGCAACAAAACCTTCATAGGCGATGTTGGAATCCGTATGGAACAACAAAGTTGCAATGTTTCCAGAGGAAGTGAACACTGGTGGAAGTGTGTTTCCACAGTATCTGCAAAAAGACGAACATTTGTAATTTTCCTCACACATTATTTCACAGTCAACCCAAGAAATACAGATGACATGTTACCTTTGAGTTTAAAAGAAACACCAAGTTCTGCTTAGACATCATTTTCAACAATAGCAGGATATACTAGATATAGAAAGTCCACCATATCATGTGGTATCTCAATTTCAATGCAATTACCTTCCATTTGACTCTCTTATGTAGAATAATCACTTTTTTTAAACCCATTGACTAGTGTAACTAGAAGAGGAAAAAAACTGATTACCTTTATGAGGACATTAACATGAAACAACTTCCAGAAAGTCTTTGTAAATATCAAACAAATTAAAGAAAAACGCTTTACAATAAGCATCTCAATGAGACAAACCTTCATTATTGCAAAAGTATAATTCACAATACTTTTAAAATCACTTCTTTTTTATTTCAAATTTTTTTTCGGCGGATTTTGACACTGTCTTTGCACTGTCTATCAATTATAAATCTTTCATGTGCACAAATGCAGCGCGATGTACATTTTTTTCATCAAATTTGGGGGTAAAACTGGTAAATTTTTGTGTAAAAGTCAGTGTCAACATGTTTCTAATAGTATAAATGTTTGAATTTTTGTGTTCATTAGGTGAAATTTGCAGAAATATTTATTGAGGTACCACTTTTGAAATCTTCTCTCATAAGCTGTAATGTCATAGTGCGCCCTTGAGTATTTTATATTTGAAGGCCTATACATGTACTTACCTCCCAACTAATGCTGTATCTGACGTTGTTTCATTGTCATAAATAGCCACGTAATCAAACCTACATGTAGCCTCTGCTTCCAGATTAAAGATTTGAAATGTCAGACGGATAACCATCAGTTCTTCAACCTGAATGTTGTAGACACAATGAGCCCCATGAGGGTAACCCTCTGGATGAGGTGGAGATTGCAACATCCCTGCAGAGTCCGTAAACATACCTCCGCATCCATCTGAAAAGAATGACAATTCACAGAGTAAATGCCTGAGAAATATACATCAACTGTGATAATATTTATGATTATCTCATGGGTATCACACCACAAAGTTTGGATGACAAGCTCAAAGCCAATTTCTTCTCTTGGTTACATGGGTACATGCAGTGGTTTTTAGGGCTCCTCATTATCACCAACTAAATGACTGAGTGATGTCATAGCTGAAACTCAACAGATTCCAAATGAATATGAAACATAACCATACAACACTGCCCTTACCGTCTGGAATTATGTTTTCAACAAAAGTGTAAGTAGCCCTAAAGCCGTAGTTGGAGATGGATCCATCAGTGACAAACTTGAGGTACATGCCACTCCCACTGCTGGTGATTGGGTCAGGAAGGTTGGAGCCGCACAAAGTTGCAATTAATGCCGAGTCTGCAGTGCTTCCATTTCGTACCTAATAACAACAAATTGTGTCTAACCACATTATTTGTTCGATTGCTTTCAAACAATTAAATTTTGAGGTCTATGTTTTCAAAAATCAAGTTTATATAAGATTTGAGCAATAACATTCTCAAAGCAAAAATCAAAATTTCTTTATCTTTCCAATTTTATATACATTTGAAAACTTCCACTTTATCAGGATCTTGTTCAAAAAAATATTGAAAACTTGTTATTTTCCATTGAATTATATCAAACATTTACTAAACAACAGAGCCTATATAAGAACCATTTCTGGTGGGTTTTTTCCATAAGTCATAGTATGTACTAAAGACAACACATGGTATGATAAATTGTAATGGTAATGGGAGGCAACAGTAGCCTGTATAACATTAAACAGATGAAGCCCTAACATCTTGGTAACTCTGATACGTTTTCTTATTACTACCGATATTTAAAAACAAATGTGTCACTGTAAAATCGAATATCAGTGTCAGCTAATATTTTCCAACAAGAAAGAACAAAAACATCCCTTATGCAAATTTAAATGAAAATAAGATTAAATATCAAAAACATAAAATGTGACATACCTCCAAGTAATCATACTGACAATTATCATGAAATTCCATGTCAAATGTGAGGAACGTGAGGTGTACTGCCTGATCACTGCCTGCAGTGATGAAGTACTCACAAGTTTTGCTGTGGGGGTACTGATTTGGAAAGTATGGTGAAACAACCTCACCATTGTCCTCTGTAAATGTTCCCCCACAATCTAACAAAGGGGGAAAAAATCATGAAATGGTGAGAACATTGCTAATTCTTTCATTAGAAAATCTTTGAAGTTGCAGGAATTAGATATGATAAACATTTGTTACAGTCTGCAAATGCTCAACAATGTGCCTCTTAAAGCCCACAACATTTCATTCTTTTTAAATGAAAATGTGTATTCTTATCCGCAGATATGAAATCCCTTAGAAAATGCAGAACTTACACACTTCATATGTTGCTCTGAAGCCTCCAAAAGAACGAGATGTGTCAGAGTGGAACTTAACGTACATTTCATTGGTGGATGAGATAATTGGTGGCGGTATATTACTTCCATCGCAATACCTGCCGACAAAAGGTGCAGTCTCATCGAATCCATCACGAACCTGCAATAATAGTAAAAACAATCATAGATCATAAAACAAATAGTCAAGCAGTAGCATTATAAGATATATGACAGACAGAACAATGGATTTGAAAGTGGTTAACAATTAATCATGCAAAAATCTACTTTTGGATGACGACAAAAAAGATAAATAATAAATGAATGATCATGAATTGATCTGTATTGACCCTTGAGATCTGGCATTGGTCCGACATACTGATAACAATAAACAGTCTTCCATGCTAAATCAATTAGAAGATCCCACACATACTCCTCATGGATCTAATACACATACTGTACCTCAATATAATCATACAGGCAATTTCCATGGACTTCTATTTCCAGGTCAGTAATGACAAAGAAGATGACCTCATTAGATACCACCTGGATTGTCCACACACAGTCAGCATTGTGGTCATACTGGTTGGGATAATTGGGTGAAATGATGATACCACTGTCACTGGTCAGCAGGCCCCCACAACCTGGGTCAACTGGTGTAAATCAATCATATAAGAAAATAAAAAAAATATTTGTATTATTTTAATTAGAGCAAACTGTGCTCAAACTGAATGTAATTGTAATCAAAAGTTTTTGTGACATTTTCAGTGGTGCAAATACTTGGATCTTCTTCCAGTGGATTGCTTGTCCCTAAGCCCCATAATTGCAAATTTACAACAGAGCTAAGTTCTTGATAGGCACTTCCAAATGTGAGGTATAACATATGTATGTATGTATGTATGTATGTATGTATGTATGTATGTATGTATGTATGTATGTATGTATGTATGTATGTATGTATGTATGTATATATATGTATGTATGTATATATATATATATATATATATATATATATATATATATATATATATATATATATATATATATATATATATATATATATATATATATATTTATATCCAAATGTTATATATATATATATATATATATATATATATATATATATCCAAATGTAAGTATATATATATATATATATATATATATATATATATATATATATATCACTAGCGTAGCCAGAGGGGGCCACGGGGCCATGGCCCCCAATCCCATATTAACAAAAGTTAAATTACACCTATATGCCTATGTATCGTACAGATGCGCAAACATGAAGTGTGATCAATGATCTTTTGTTTGCTTTACAAATATCTTCTTTTGACATGTACCACCCCCTTCCCCCATAAAAACTCTGAAGGGATCAACCCAAACTGCCCCTACATCGCTACGCAATAGAGTTTGAATAAATTGTACTTCGGCAGGTATGTGGTGGGGGCAGGTGGCACAGTTCCCCCAATTTTTTTGGCAACCAAGAATTCGGACAAAATGTACAGCAAAATTCTGGCAAAATTGTGAACAATCAAAGAAATACAGCCTCAAATTTGCAAGTTTTTGGCCTAGCAAGTGCCATTTCCTGCAATCTGTAGGCAGCATTTATTGGAAAAATTTCTCTGAACGCTACGCGCCAACCCATGGTGGCGCTCCGCTTAGATACTGTCACGGGTTAAAAATCATACCAATGAGTAGCCTCCCCCAAACAAAAAACCTGCCTACGCCAATGATATATATATATATATATATATATATATATATATATGATATATATATATATATATATATCCAAATGTGTATATATATATATATATATATATATATGTATATATATATATGGCGCCCGAGCAGGTGCCTTTTGGGCACTATTTTTGTAGTGCAGGTGTCTTTTTTTACTATAAATAAAAATAAAATTTTTACTTAAATTGTTTTTTATATCGTAAAATTCGTTTACCTTTTTTTTTATCATTTTTGTAGTGCAGGTCCCAAAAAACGAGGCTTTACTGTGTTAAATTTGTACTGCTGGTCTATTTCTACAATTTTTTGTTGAATACTCATACTGCGGGTATCAAAATTGTATAATTTCATACTGCAGTTACTGTCATACGGCGGGTATGTTTTTCGGTTGGTGGGCTGCACACCCCTACCACTTATAGTATGAAGTGCTCCCTCCCACCTCCCCCCACTTCCCTTTGGATGCAGCCCCAAGCTCAAATGTCAAGCTGCTTGTTAAATGGCCAAGGGCAAAAATGAATAATTTTTCAGATACTGCATAAAGATTAAAACAGAGGAAGAAAATTAACAACTTATTTCTAAATACAGACTAGGTGAAGACTTTCAAATTGACAATCACAATTCTCATCAATCCTGTAAAAGTGGAAATCAAAACAATGAAAATCAATAATACTGACCAATCATCACTAATCATACTCAAAACACTTACTGACAGCCGATATGTATGTGACATGAAAACCGCTGCCCACATTTACTTCATCACTATGGAAACGAACAAATGCATATGGTCCAGTGGTACTGAAAGGAGGTGGAGAGGCAGCAGTGCAATACTGACCAAGGACTGCATAATCTTCACTGAGGCCATCAAACACCTATGAGAGAGACTTCAACAATTCAAGCTTTCCTTGTGAAGAAATTGAGGCTATATATGACCAGACACATCAGACTGATGAGTGGCACATACCTAAAAAAGTACACTAAAGCTTTCAATACGTCACAACTCTTGTCTGATATGTGCAACAAAATAAAATTTAAATTGTGACTAAAACAGGAATGAACAACATGCAGGGTCCAACACATCGACCCAGACAAAACTTAGTCATGTTTTTCCATGTATTGACTGATTGTTCCAGGCAGACAGACAAGTGATTGTTCCAGGCAGACAGACAAGTGATTGTTCCAGGCACGTGCTACATAAATCACTGATGATAATATTGCTCCAAAAACATTATGAAAACCAATGCCTTCTGAAAACACAATTATTCATGTATGCATCAAATTATATCAAATATCAAAGGGCTCAAAATCAATCTTAAAAATTAAATTTGAACACCAACAAAAGAACATATAGAAGAAGTTTTTACTTATCAGCTCAGCAACTTAACAAATAATTCTAATATGTAAAAATGGGGAAAATACTACTTCATTTCTCGCTTCTACCAAACTCACCTCCAAGTAGTCATTACTGCAATCATCTGAAACCTCCAAGTCCAGGGATGCAAAGGCAAATGTTATGTAACGTCCAGCTTCCACGGTTATACTCCAGGTACAATCTCTGTTGGGTGGGTAGTTGCCAGGGTAACCAGGAGAAGATATATCACCATGGTTACTACTTTCTAAAGTGCCACCACACACTGAAAAAATGCAAACATCATAATTTATAGTTTAGAATATAATCAGTTGAAGTCTGATAGTTGTATAAGAATAAAGTACATAGCCCAACCCACATCTAACTAATTTACCTTTCAAAAGGACTCATTTCTAAAATGCCTTGTTGATAAAGTCTTGAGCAATGATTGCATAGCAAATATTTCAATCTGGAAAATAAAATTACTCATTTATCTGAACTTAAATATTTGGGAGTTTGAAAACTGTTAGCAGTTAGGCATAAATAGGTGCTCAAATCTACAGAAATATTTTTCTGAGATCATCATCATTACCGTTATATAATGTATCCATTTTCTTAAAAGGTAAGAATGTTTTCATGATTATTATTCATAAAAGTAGGTCAACATAGACGGTACTATGTCTTTTGATATGACATGACATGACACGTCCTTCTCACCTGGATCTATGCTACTCCACCTGACTTGGAAACCTTCAGCCGACACACTTCCATCAGACTTAAACCACATATACACTTGATTATGAGTTGTTGTGATTGGATCAGGAGCTGTGGTCCCACAGAAACGACCAAAGGCATATGATGTCGCCGATGGACCATCATTGATTTGGAGAAAATCGTAGTCGCAATTGACATGTTCCTCTATTTTGAATGTATCAAAGGTGAGGACAATAACCTGTAACAAACAAGCAACAACTTCTTTTACAGCTTACTTTTTAGGAAACATGGTTATTTTGTAACCCATATTCCTTAAACTAAATTAAAGATAAACACATCACACAGACTTCTATGAAAGTTGTTCAGATATACAGACGGGTTAAATAGAAGTATCTTGGCAGCATAGGAACACATCAGAAATTTCCCTGCGGAGGTCTGTTTACCCCCTGTAAAATCAAACAAAACAATATATAACAAGGGTACTTGGAGAAACTGCTCAAATGCCCCCCACTCCACCCTCTTGAAGCATTTGACTCTACTATTCTATTAGGTCATAATAAGAATCAGACAATTTAGGGCCATGTTGCTATTTTCATCATACAATGGGACATGAAAATAGATACAACAATTAAATGAAATCAAAACAATAAGAGATTCAAATAAAACCTGCATATTTAAACCAACATCACAGCTAAAAATACCCCTTATTAAGCAGAGAATTTATTCATATCAAGACATCAATGATGTTATAGCTCAACCCATAGTAGTGCAAAAACCAATTGACTGGTTTTATTTTAAATGCAATTTTATTTTTGTCATATCTGATATTTTTAATTTGAAATTCAAATGCAATTTAAAGATTTTCTTTGAATCTACTCATTTTTTGGGCAATTATTCATTATGTTAAAATTCCAACAGTTTTACAGTTTCAAAGCGAGCGTGTATCATTTACACGCGTTTAGTACTGTAATTTTTAAAAAGTACACCAAAATTGCTTCAATTTAAGTTAAAAATCGCACAACCAGTTTAGCAAAAGTATTGACTCCATTGCCCAAATAGACACTGGAAATTTGCTTTCCAAATTGTGAAAAGTTTACTTCTACAGCATAAATCATTATTTTTATGGGAAATATGCATGGAAATTCAGTTTAGAAATAACAGAAAACTTCCCTTCAATGTCATTTAATCTCAACATCATGTAACTTTTTTGTGGGGCTCGCTAGGGCTTTTACTGTGAAAATCTTCCATACTATATGATACCTCGCCATAACACATTTCAAAACTACGCCACCACCCCGAAAGTTCTGATCATATGAGTCCTCTTGAAATGGCTGCCATCCATCTTTGCGAAGCACGCAGACTTTCAGCTCTGTTAAAACCTTTTTCCTTTTGTTTATTTTGCAATATTTTTTCTTTCTTGCAAAATTTATTTGACTCTTCAGGTAATATTTACATATAAATCTACTGATTCAAGTATCTTGACCATGTGTTTTTTGGTCAATTTAACAGCTTGTAAAATGGGTCTTGATCGAGTATGATTTAAAGCCATACGTTATGGCGTATTGTTAGTTTCACTGTTAACTGCTGCACATTCGCAGTGCATTTCACAAGTTACTCAGATTTTGGCGAAATCAAAGTGCATAATATCACCATTCATAGGTGATTACTGCGTATTTGTGATTTTCGCATTTAAAAAGGATTATGCTAATCAGGTTTACAGTTAGTAAAAGTCATTGATATTGTCAGCCGAATGTGTGTGTGATTAAATGTAGTTATTGTCACAACCATACACGCATGTTATTACTGGGACATTAAACATTCATCAATCAGTGAACATCAGCCAACAAGGGAAAAAACAGATCAGTAGGGAAGTAAAAGGCCTGGAACGGAGTATATGACGAATAACTAGGTTGAATCATGAATGATATTGATTTTCAATACCAAGGATTTGAAAGCGTGTATACGCTAAACAGTCACAGCTCTAGTGACAACAGCAGGTGTAAATCCATGGTAAATGGAGATACCAATAATTATTGCAATTGAACAAGAAACAAACAATTACAACTCATAACTTTCTAAGAAAATAAATTATCCTTCACGACAATGCACTGCAACAAAACTGTTCGATTCTGTAACAATGCACTGCAACAATACTGTTCGATTCTACAACAATGCACTGCAACAAAACTGTTCGATTCTGTAACAATGCACTGCAAAAATACTGTTCGATTCTGCAACAATGCACTGCAACATTACTGATCGATTCTGTAACAATGCACTGCAACAAAACTGTTTGATTCTGCAACAATGCACTGCAACATTACTGATCAATTCTGTAACAATGCACTGCAACAATACTGTTCGATTCTATAACAATGCACTGCAACAATACTGTTCGATTCTGCAACAATGCACTGCAACAATACTGATCAATTCTGTAACAATGCACTGCAACAATACTGTTTGATTCTGTAACAATGCACTGCAACAATACTGTTTGATTCTGCAACTGGTAATTAAGAGCAGGAGAATGGAATTTGACAGATACAGGTAACGTGATACTGGTTATGAATATAAGAAGGGCAAGTGTTATGGAATGAACATATATCAGTATGTATTGTAATCGATCAACAAACAACTGACACTGTACTAACAACTCATGTGTAATTATCACGAAAATGTCATGACCCCGATCTGAAAATTTGCATATTCATCAAAATATTTAAATTCTGAATTGAAAATGTTTTTTGTCAAACACACTTGTGATTCGCTTGTAAGATCTAGCCACTGCGATATGCATGATTAACAACAGACTAGATACACACATACGATACTACAATAATGGCATAATGTCTTCAGAAAAAAGAGCTATTTTTAGCGCCATTACAAATGAAATCTGATACTTTTAAAATCTTTCTGGAGCTTTAATTTAAAAAATACATAGAATATCTCTTAGCAAAATAAAAACTATATGAAGCAAACAAAATCTTGCTTGAGCCAGAATTTCAAGAGCAAAACTTTTAAAACCTAGGAGGAGATGCATTTTAAAGCAAAGCATTGCACAGGCACATATGGAGCTCACGTACAATTTGATAAGCTCCACTCATTACACTCTGTTTAATGGGTGGAGCTAAAAATATTAGAGAAGCTAAATAATTTTTGTGTTATCTTCATTAGTTAAAACCTGGTGCAATGATAAGGAAATGCAGATAAAAAGAAAGACTCACCTTGTCAATATTTGTTGTTATAATCCAAGCACAACTGGCTCCATGAGGATATGACTGACCATTACCAGGAAAACTGAAACTTCCAGTCAAGCCTGTGTAATATCCACCACATGCTGAAAACAGACAAATATTAGATTATTTGATCACCACCAGACTGTATTTCTAATACCTAATTACCTCTATGCATATCTACATTAGCATATCCTAATCACCTTAATGCATATCTACATTAGCATATTCTAATTACCTCTATGCATATCTACATAAACATATTGTAATCACCTCTATGCATATCTACATTAGCATATCCTAATCACCTCTATGCATATATACATTAACATATCCTAATCACCTCTATGCATATCTACATTAGCATATCCTAATCACCTCTATGCATATCTATATTAGCATATCCTAATCACCTCTATGCATATCTACATTAGCATATCCTAATCACCTCTATGCATATCTACATTAGCATATCCTAATCACCTCATGCATATCTACATTAGCATATCCTAATCACCTCAATGCATATCTACATTAGCATATCCTAATCATATTATATTAATAATATTATCACTGCATTCCTCTTTGCATATTGTTTCACAAGTAGAAAGTACAAACAGAATGTTCAAATACAGATGTGTTTTGCTGTTTTATATGATTCTGAATGACTAAAAATATTGTTTATCATTGTTAAATGTTTCAAATCAATGTTGAACTTTCTGCAGAGTGCTAAAGAATTGCTTTTGCTTGGGTGCGTGGCATGTGTTGTAAAAAAAAAAATGTTTTCATAGCTCCTTGCTGAAACAAGGTCTGGTTTGTCAGGATACAATGTATTTCAGTTTAATTTTCAATCCTGATCCTGTACAGTATTTGCAGGTAATACATTTTTTCCCCTTCATCTTTATGAAGAAAATACTTATTTGGTGGAAAGTGGGACACTACTTTTCATTAGCGGGCATTTTTTTGTGCCTTATTACACTTTCATAATTCACGCAGTTTTATAGAGCATTGAAGAAGGCAAATACCATATAAGGCTATAGGGTGGGAACCTTTGGTAGCTTAAGTATAAAATGCCACAAACGGGGCCCACTTAAAGTAAAAGCATAGCAAGAATGATTATTGAACTTGAAAAATAACACAAGGTATGCATGATTTATGAGGATTATTTTGATTAAGCTGTAATTTTTTTTACAAATAGGAGCCACAGACATAGCCATGGTTAATGTTTCAAAGAAGTGTTGATTATCAAGTGGGTGGGATCTGAACTGTTAGATTTTCCCACTGTAGGTTATATGCAAATCAGCAACAATTGTACTGCCTGATCACTGATCAAGTATACGATTGCTAGCATCACACTATAAGATGATGCATTTAGAGGCTTAATTAATTGATCTGTTTTACAAGTATCTGACAAATTTCTTTTCTTTTTATATGAAAGAAAATTGAAATCATACTTATGAATTAGAAATCGTGAGCAAATAAGGGCATATAGATGACACAACTTTTTAAAGCTTTTTAAACACTTTTTTTTATGTGACTGCCTTGGGACCTAGACTGACAAAGGGGTAAAATCAGCATAATTTGAGGGAAAATGGGGTATAAAATCACTATACACGCAAACAACAATAAAGTTTTATAATACATTATATTGATCAATGCCTCTGTTATCATTTTCAACATTAAATACTGATACAAACATCATTAGCAGCTATCATATAACAGTGCAGTACACTGCAGGTAACTGTAATGCACTTTATGTTCAAAGCTTGTTTACATTACAGGTGAAAAACCAATTTTCCAGTTAAAACCAGTTTTGGTTTTGGAAAACTGCCGGTTTCATGTTGGGGCAAAACCATGCAAGCTTATAGGGAACATCTACAGACCATGGGCTATCTGCATACTAAATATGACATGAATCCAGTTTACCATTCTTGAGATACTGTGCTTACAAGTTCTTTTCAGCAAAATCATATTAAGCCCCGCCCACTATGCATATTAATGTAATTCAATATTTTTACATCATGAATATGTACACACTAGATAACATCATATTTACACCAAATATGAAACAAAACACATGCGGTTGTTCAAATATGAACATTCCAAGATTTTTACATTAAGCCCCGCCTACTCATTAATATGCACAGTATCACCATCAAAAACAATAGGGCACATCTACGGACCATGGGTTATCCGTGTACCAAATATGACATGAATCCAGTTTACCTTTCTTAAGATATTAAGTTTACAAGCTTTTTTCAGCAAAATAATATTAAGCCCCGCCCACTATGCTTATTGATGAAATTTAACGTTTTTACATCAGGACACATCAGCTAACATCATAATTACACCAAATGTGAAACAAAAAAGACAAGCGTTGCTAAATATAAAATTTTCAAGATTGTTACATTAATGTGCATGACATCACCATCAAAGGCAATAGGGCACATATACAGACCATGGGCTATCTGTGTACCACATATGACATGAATCTAGTGTATCGTTTTTGAGATAACGCGTTTACGAGTTGGCCGTCACAAACATACATATACATACACCCACACATACATACATACACACACCCATACTCCATCATGACCACATAGGTTCCTAATGCTATCGCATCGCAACCAAAAACCTCTAACAGTGGTGAAAACTAAAACTTTAAGCAATCTTACCAACACTGACATCGGCACATGTATCACCTGAGTAACCACTTGCACAATTGCATGTGTAGCCATTGACCTGATCCACACACGTGCCATCATTTAAGCATGGATTGCTGGAACACTCGTTGATGTCGGTTTCACAATTATTGCCCTCGTAACCTTGAGCACATATGCAAAGATATGAAGAGCCTTGGTCCTGACACCTGCCACCATTTATGCAAGGATTGGTGGCACAAGATGAAGGATTAGCAATACAGCCATTGGATCCCTCACCATCACCTGAATAACCATCTGGGCATGAGCAGACCCTGCCACTTGAAACACCTACGATGTAAGAATATATTGTTTGATGTCAGTCAGGGTACACACAAGAAAAATTCCATCCACCATTTTAAAGAGCATTCATATGAAATACTATAAGACTGCAATAACTATAACATGGAAAATTTGTACTTCTTCTTGCTTGTATTTAATTGATTCTATATAGAAGGCAAGAAACATTAATGTGACCAAAGACTTAATTTTGAAGCAGATGATCCTCATTTTTACAGCTGGCTGGGGGATTCACTTACCGGAGTTTTCAGAACAAGTGGCAAGGGAGCTGCACCCTCCATTATCCAAGTTACAGATTCCCACATAAACACAAACAACACCATCTCCAACATAGCCTGTACCGGAGACAAAAGATAACATTGAATTCTACAATGATCATGGAAACTTAAATACTAGTTGTTTTATTCACATCCAGGAAACTAACATACACCAAGAAGATTGAACCTCCACGAAAAGCTCAGGTTGCTAATACACACTTAATTATGATATGAATACATACGAGAAACAAGGGGGCAACAAAGATAACTTGGTATAGTTTTCTTAACTTGCAAATGGATATCCATAAATGTACCAGAAAGGACAGAAAATGTCCCCTGCTCTCCAAACCCCAATTGTTAACAAGTTTAATGGGAATCAGCAAAATTTATGGATACATTCAGACAATTACAGCAGTGAATTGAATTGAATTTGAGTGAATTTGAGTTACCTGCAGGGCACGATCCACACTCCCTGGAACCAATGGTGTTGATGCACATCACTAGGGGTGCTGTGGAGCAGCCACCATTATTGGTCAAGCATTCATTTACGTCATTACATTGATGTCCATTGCCAGTGTAACCTATGAAATGAATGACACATGAAGAGAAACAGATCATTAGCTTGATATGAAAATTCTTAATAGAGGTCCCATGTCAACCATTTTATCTTCACTCGTTAACTTATGCATAAATACACTCATCAGTCGATGATAACAAACCAAGTATGCTGTTGAGACCTACAAAGATACAGCCATATCTTTTCACATAAGCTTTAAAAGTCTGTAGACACCTACTTAAGATTTATGTTTTGATTACTTACTAAAAACTGCATAAACATCCAAAAAGCTTGCCTTCCAAAATTGAATTTTCAACATATCACTCATCAAATGCTTTTTCCTCAACATTTCAATTTATGTCAAATTTGATATACAAAATTGGTGATGGCTAAAGATCTCAGATAAATTCCATTCCAAATCTCAATCTTTGCAAGAATTATGACTGAAGATTTACGGAGCAAAATGTGCAGGTCTACCAATCTTAACTTTGAATATAAATCATATCTAAAAAAGACTGTTCTTTTCAGGTTTTTAATTTATATTTTTTCAATTTAGGAATATGTTACTTTACACAGTCATAGATTCACAACACAATACACATGATGCTAGCAAAAAGGGCAGAGTTTGATACTTTCCAATAAAAATGTTCAATGCATAGAAGCTGTCCTCATACTTGTTATGATGCTTAAAAGCTTAGTTCAGGATGATCATCACAATTCCATGAGTGGTAATAAGGAAAATGCTAGCGAATAAGAGGCAATAATCTATTTCTATTGTGGACTCAATCTTAGCAACAGAGAACAAGTGAGATTGCTTCTGTTCTTCCAGTTGTGTTTCTAAGCAAATCTGTTGGTAGCTGTTAAGGACATACCTGTTGGGCAGTTGCCACAGTAGTAGGTCCCTACAACATTGGTACAAGAGACCAGAGGCTCGGATGAGCATGGGTACTCTCTGGCTGCACATTCATCAATGTCCAGTGAACAAGCCGGATTGTTCGAGTCGGGATCTGATGTCCAGCCATCAAAACATATACATGAATACTTTGGCTGCAATAGGTAAAAGAAACATATTGTTTATGGTTCTAACATTGAAGATGAATGAAAACGTTAACAAGTGAATGGCAGCATACTCTTATACGCAGGTTATCTAGCATTTCACAAGCTGTCGATAAGGACATTCTGTAACAGTACCTTTTCATCGTTCCTCTCAACAATACCTGCAAGGAATCCTTTACTAAACATGACTCAGTTTCTGAAATCCTTTGGGTAGCACAGGAAAGAAAAATTGTGTATTTCTCGAATGTGGATGAGGGTTATGGCTTAGCTGCCTATTTAATAGTGATCTGCAAGACTTTTACATATAACTCGTAGTTTGTGATATAAATATGAGTTTAATGGATTCCATAATACAATAACCCCTTCCTTTGCCACGTGTGAAATATCAGTTGATATATATTGGAGTCATATTCATGGCAAAATAATGCGATTTGGGGCAAAATCAGAATATAATTAATACTCACAGTATCTGGCTGGACCCTATTGACGTTTACACAATATCCATGACCACACAACTCTGAGTCTGAGGCAGATCCACAGTCATCATGCTGAATGGTGCATTGTGGGCCATACCAATCTGCTGTACAATCACAACTGCAAAATTGGAAATAGCCATGCCAACAAAGAATATGGAAAAGAATTAAGAATTGGTGAAAAGTATTCTTCTATTTTTTCATATATAATATACAATCACACTTTATTTTTTCAACACAACATTGGGAATGGAAGAACATTTCTATACAGATTAAAAAAAAAAAATTCTGTTGAATATAGTCTCCATGGTGAGGACTCTTATATAAATTTGAACTTTTTCATAATATCAAAATCTCCTTAAGAAAAATGCGGAGAAAAATCTTGAAAATCAAGATCCATCAATTGCACAAAGACAAATTGGGGAAGACACTGGGAAAGGGAAAGAAAGAAATGTTAGTTAAAAACATACTTTGAAAGCAAAATGAGTCTTAAAAGAGTTTTGTTTTAAGTAAAGTGCTCCTGAAAATGTTAAATAAATAATCAATATTTGGGACTGATTTAGGCTTTAAAAAAATTTCAATCAGTCTTTTATTTTAGAATTAGAGCAATACAAAGCATCTGATGCCTATTAAACTTGAATTCACTGGGTTCTTTGTCATTTCTCTTCAATAATGCTGATTTTAGAGATTGAGATGCAGCATAAAACAACAGTAGCCACAAACTATTAAAGTCAAGGTTTGGGAGGTATAGTTTTTACAATGAACTTAAAGAGATCATATTCTTGATACTAGGCAGCTAGTATTTAAGGATATGACAAAAAACATCATCAGGACAAATATGATGCTTACTTTAAATGGTAACAACCTAGAACAGTTTTGAATTCATGCAATTTCTGAACAGGTCTATAGCCAGCATGGGGCACAGGGGCTTTCATTGCCTCCATTGTAAAAAAATCAAAAAACAAAAAAATGAAACAAAGACTGCTTATGTGCCCACTTGTGTCCTTCCCCCTCCCCCCTTTCTCCATTGAGAAATGTCCTGGCTACAAGCCTGTGTGCATGCTGCTCAATATACATTTTTGGTAATATACAAACGGAAGAGAGCTTTTCTTTTCCAATTGAGATATAATATTCATTAAAGTTACCTGCATACACTTACAAAAATATGGCTCAACCATTGCCAATGATACACAACTAAATGAAGAAGTGACACAATGATTTTGATTGATCAACAGTATACACATATAGCTTCATATGATATACCATACCAAGTGTATGGAATCTTGTGCATATCAGCTACATATACTACGGTACTTCCTGGTACTTATGGAACAGAATATGCAATAACATCTTTTTTTTTCTTTTTAATATTTTAAGTTAAAAATGAAGATCAGGAAGTAGTAATGGAATAAGATACAATTTCAAAACTGTTTTGATTTCAAATTGTCACTAAATTTTCATTGAATTTGAAATTCTATTGGAAATACCCATGTCATTGCTAAAATAAAACTTTACACGGAAGGTGATTTACTGTCACTGCTAAAATAGACTTTACATGGAAGGTGTGATAAATTTTTAATTTTTAAATTTTTATTTGATATGTAGACAAGTGAAATTGTCCAAATCTTATCAAATTTTGTTCATACCTAGTCATAATTTTCAAATCATTTGTAAAATATGTCAAATTTTGTAATTGTTGGCAACTTTTTGACCCTTTTTGTTGAAACATTGTGTAATCTACCCCTACATCATAAAGAAAAAATTCAAAAATCAGTACAAAACGAATAAATTTGTCTTTCACATGGATTCACAATAAAAGACATACCCTCTCTAAGCTGCATTGTTATTGCATCATGACTCCATTTATATTTAGAATGTTTCACATTTACGACCAGAAACGAAAAATGGCGTTCTTGTGAGACGCAGAAAGTGCCTTACGACTCTTGTTGTTTCAATGTGAAACTGAGAGTGGGAAGAGTCCGAAGGCTTATCTGACGGGGCTTAACTACCTGGAACTAACAAAGAAGAGGCCCAGGGTATATCAGAACCTGCTGAAATTGATAGGTGCTTTTGAAATGGTTGGTAAGTGCATTTTTCAAATTTCATAATAGCCTTCTAAAGTACTATGCATAGCCTAGTGTGCATCTCTTCACAAATAAAATCCTATATTTAGCTGCCATTATTGCTTGTAAGGATTACAAACAAGTAAATAGGTCACTAAAATCTGACATAATAAACATGAAGTGTCCTTTTTATAGTAATTTTGGATGAAACTATAAAGACCAACCCCTAATTCGTACTGCCACAGTATACAGTATAGCCCATATACCTATTTCACAAAATCCCAACTTCAAGTTGTGGTGCATTAGTGTAGGAACAAAATTTTAAAGGGAAAGGGTCCCTTGTTGGGGGCCTGAGACCCATGTTGAGGGCCTGAGACCCATGTTGGGGGCAAAAGACCCATGGAGTGGGCAAGAGACCCAAGTTGGGGGCAAGAGACCCAAGTTGGGGGCAAGAGACCCAAGTTGGGGGCAAGAGACCCAAGTCGGGGGCAAAAGACCCATGGTGGGGGCCAAGTAGTCCCATTTAGGGGGAAATTCTTCATTTTGAAGCAATTTGAATCCTGGAAGGGGCCATATTTTTTGGGCTGGAATTACCCCTGGTCCCCTCTCTCAATATTTAAAAAAAGCCAACCCCCTCCCCCAACCATTTCCTCCTGTAATTCCTTGGAAACAGTTGAAATTGTATTTCTCATAAGTATTTTCCTGTATTTGGACAAATTTGTTGACATTTCATATGCGGTACCAACTGAACTGGAAATATAAGACATCTGTCATGTGTGCATTTTGCTCCCCATCAATTACACAAACCAGGAAATGACATCCAAGGTTATCTTGCATTATGGATTACAGTAAATGCCACTATTGTTTGATCTAGTGACTTGTCTGGTTCACTGTTGAATCATCATCAAAAAGAGTTACTGGTTTATGTATTTTAATGGAATATTTCACTTTTGATGGTAAGGAAATTCATTCAAGAATTACAAGACAACTTTTGAAGTTTTCAAATTAACACTCCAATTAACATTGTGCATAGCCTTTACTTCAAGTTCCAGGTTAGTGTTTCTGGATAAACTGTAATACTACATGTGGAGAGTTCTCTAGAGCCCCATTAACCTCTTTTCCTTATATTTTCAGTCTTAAAAAGAGTACCTTGGAATCGTAAGATTTTTATCACCCAATTGTACACTGGAGGGGTATTTCCCAGCAGCTCTCTAATGATATAACTGTACTGAACAAAGAGATCATGTTTATAGGACGAAAATATTTGCCATGTATGCTCAAACATGTAATGGTTTAATTACATCCCATGATCTTGGGGTGTAGGCCATTTCTTACAGAGTAATAAAGATGCAACGTTATATTTTAAGTTCTTACTTTCTGACACTCTTTAGTTTTCATATTTGCTCAATTCTATAATAAATCTCCCTTTGCATACACTGCAGTAAAGAGCGAAGCATAATTTTTAATTTTCATGATTATAAAGAAGTCTTTTCATCTCTGCAACATGTATATGTTCATTCTTGTATTCTTAAGTTTTATCTTTGTAGCAAAGCATCCTCTGGTACATCTACTTCCTTCGATGAAAATCCCATTTAGACTCCTTTCCTTATTTCCCCCCCCCCCCCCTTTTTTTTTCCCTCCACTATTACCTTCATCCACCATTAGTCCTACTTGTCCCCATCAGATCCATGTATCAAATTACATTTCACAAATTCCTACCCATCCTTATCAAAACAATTATCAATGAAGAGCAGAGGAAGATGGGACCTACATGACTTTAAAACACACAGGAACTGGTAATACACTTAAATAGACTGTGCACTGTTACTAACAGCTGCTTTCAAAATTTGCAATAATTTCATATAAAAAAAAGAAATATATTTAAAAAAAAGAATTTAAAGGTATATAGGCTGATATTAAAACAAAACAATGCAGTTATTCTTGGACTTCACTGTGAGAAAATTATACCTTCAAAGATTTGTTTGGCTTCCTAAATTGGTTTCAAACCCTTCAAATATGCAAATAAAGTTTTTTAATGAGGATAATAACCATGACATTTTATAAGAGTATCCCATGAACGGGAATATTAGTAATTTAAGTCAACAGTCAACATAAAAAGTACAAGATGGAGACCTTAGTCTTTACAATTAAAACTCCTTCTTTGTGGAAAGTCTTATGATGAGTCAAAACACGGTGCTTTATGATCCACAACAGCAAACCAAAACAAAGATAATGCACCTTTAACGATAAACAGACAGGGTACAGTGTGGAGGAGATGCCAACAGGTGTGGGGAATCAGGGTGATATTCAAAGGGTTTTGTAGAAATATCAACACACAGGGGAGGTTGTCTGAACATACACTCAATTCCAGGAACATTATTAAGATGAATTGTTTACAAGTTAAAAAAAAACCATGTCTGGTGAACTAAATGGGTCACACACACAGTGGCAAAAATTGACAAGTGACATAGATGTTAAATTGTTTAAAAGAATGCCTAGGCAATATGTGGGCTTCAAGCATTTTCCAAAAGGATATTTTTGTGGTGATCCCTAGAAACTTTAAGAATACACTGTATATGACAAACTTCAAAGGCATACAGAAGTACAAGCCTACAAATTTTTCAGTAAGTGTCACATTACAGGGATGGCAGAGTGTTTTAAATATTGGGTGGGGAAGGGCTAATGAGGTCAGGTGGTATGTGATGTGATGACAACATTGGTCGGGTAATGTGATAACATATGTTCACCTAAAATTATTAGAAGGGGGGGGGATATCTCCTACCCAGCAACCAGCTTCTCTGCCCCTAAATTATTAGGAAACATCATTGGAAATTGTCGTCTCACAGAAAGTTGGGCAGCACTAACTTTTCTTTTGCAAACCGATTCAAGCCATCTTATTACATCTCTTGGAACTTGATTTTGCCTTTGCACTCCATTTGGGCAACAACTACCCCTTTTTGAATGTTAATAACACCTAATATGCACAAAATAAACAAAACAAACAAACAATAAATGACTTCTGTTGAATACTAGTCTCTCTCAACACAACAATGTTGTTGCTACCCCACATGACTTTGATTATAGATGGGCTGGGTTAAGGCATCTCATTCAAGAATACCAGGTGAAGTTTGACTTCCAAAAACTGCTAATGACTTCACTTAACTTACACAACTTTAAGTAGTTTTATCATAAGAAAAGTAGTTTTTCTGTGATTTTGCACAAATAATTGTACATTGATATGAACATCCCTGTGTTCACATAATTGTACATTGATATGAACATTCCTGTGTTCACATAATTGTACATTGATATGAACATCCCTGTCTTCACATAATTGTACAATGATATGAACATCCCTGTGTTCACATAATTGTACATTGATATGAACATCCTTGTGTTCACATAATTGTACATTGATATGAACATCCCTGTGTTCACATAACTGTACATTGATATGAAGATCCCTATGTTCACATAATTGTACATTGATATGAACAGCCCCTGTATTCACACAATTGTACATTGATATGAACATCCCCTGTGTTCACATAATTGTACATTGATATGAACATCCCCTGTGTTCACTATCAATGTAAAGAAATTTTAAGAAATCAAATATTCAAGAGCATCTGTAAACAAACCGGTAAGATCCTTGAAGATTCACACAAGTTCCAAAATTTTGACAAGCATCCATTGTACCAACAATCTGCTGGCATTCATTTACATCCTGGCTACAAGTTGTTCCCTATTAGAGAGAGAGAGAGAGAGAAAAAAATAAAAAAAATAACAATAATCACTATTTTTGGTTCTTCTTGAGAAAAACAAAACAAACATCAATGGCACAGGTGTAACCGAAAGTTGGGTTAACCTTTACTCTACCAGCACTTTTTTGAAAATGCATCTGGGAGGTGGGGTTAAAAACGGGGCATCCAAAACGGCAATAATATCGCTGTGTGGAAGAGCTAGGGTTAAGCACAGGCTAATTATGCTGAAGCTTCCTCTGTCTTCCAAGCAGCAAAGACGGGCTCGTTCCGCTCCAGTGACCCGGTGGGACCATGCTGCATATATTTTCAAGTGGGCACACTTGTCGCAGGCTAATTAACCCTTGCTCTACCAGCACGTTTTTGAAAATGTGCCTAGGAGGCAGAGTCAAAGACGGGGCACCCAAAATGGCGATAATATCATCACGTGGTAGGTAGAGTAAGGCTTGAGTTGTTCAACTCTTGTTTTTCACTCTGTCAATAATCATAGGTATAACCAAAGGATGAGTTAAGTAAGTAGTTCATCCATTTTCTAATATATATCAATAATTACAGGTGTAACCAAAAATTGGGTTAAGTCGTTAAACCATTTTCTGCAATCTGTCAAAAATCACAGATGTAACCAAAAGGTGGGTTAAGTTTTTTCTGTTATCTGTCAATAATCACAGGTGTAAACAAATAATAGTTTAAGTTGCTCAACCATGTTTTCTGTTATCTGTCATTGACCACAGGTGTAACCAAATGGTGGGTTAAGTTGTCCAAACATGTTTTTAGTCAATAATCACAGGTATAACCAAACGGTCGGTGGGTTGAGTTGTTCAACAATTTCTTTTTTGTTATCTGTCAATAATTACAGGTGTAGCCAAATGGTGGGTTTGGTTATTCCACCCTGCTTTTTGTTATCTGTCTATGACCACAGGTATAACCAAATGGTGGGTTAACTTCTTCAACCCTGTTTTGCTATATGTCAATAATCAAAGGTGTAACCAGAAGGTGGGTTAAGTTGTTCAACCTATTTTCTGTCATTAATCACAGGTGTAACCAAATGGTGAGTTAAGTTGTTCAACATTTTCTGTTATCTGTCAATAATCACAGAAATAAGTAAAAGGTCATCTTGACAACTGATACAAATAACCCACTGATATTTGATATTATCCTTATCAGATCATTTCCAAAGTTCTCAAAATAGCTACAAAATATTTCATGTTTATTTATAAATAATCCAAACACATTAAGTTAAGGACATTAGAATCCAACTGACAAAGATTCTAGAATGTATTTAAAAACATTTGCACATAGACAAGATTCATGTTAAAGGGCTACAACTACCAAATAGAGGCAGCAATAAAAACACTTTGAATAAAAAATATTCAATAAAATTTACAAAAAATTCATCATATTGGTTAATCATTTCATAGCTTTCTTAATTTGTAGGCCGTTGTATGCAAATTTCAATGTTAATCTTGTGACGTGTGACCAGGCAGACTGTCAACATCAAAAGATCAGCGTCTTTCTAAGTATTGTGCCCCTTCTTCAATTCATATCATTTGTAAGTCATTTTATTCACACTAATTCCATGTAACAAATGAGAAAACCAAGTCTTATGTCTGTATCTGACAACCATGCTCCAGTTAACATTGTACTATGAACATCCCTTTTAAAAAATCTCATCACTAACTAAGATTATTTAATGCAGCCGCAGCATAGCATATAGTAATTTCCACAAATGAGTGTAGGTGTCAATTTCCTCCTATGACATAGCAAACCTGACTGGCTGAGCCTCTTCTATAAAACATCACACCACAAATTTTAAGTAGAGGGCTGTTGTTCACAGTTAATCAATCTTTCAGAAGCAACCGATTAAAAGAAAGAAAAAAAATTGAATTTAAACCAGACACTCCCAAAAATGACTTAAATGGCTCCCATGTGGGGGCCTCATAAAGTTACTGGTATGCACGCATTGTTTACTATAAAACTAGACTGAAGAGCCAGACTGGAAATACTCACTAGATGGAAGTTCATGAATGAAGTGAAATCTCCTGGGAAATGCGACACAAATGACATCTACGTTACCATAACGATGAACATAGGCTGATCTGGTGTGATGAGTGGGAGATTTAAATGTTTTTAAAGGTCAACTGGGGCTATTTCCATGAAATCAAAATATGTTAACTATCTGTGGTTTTTGTCTCAAGTGAAATAATCTCATTTTCTTCAAGTTCACACAATACCGACTTTTAGTTGTAGACAGAAACCGGAAATATAAACAGAAAATTGCGTGAGATGCTTTTGGACTACAGCCAGCTATTCTTGTAGCTGTAAACATTCAAAAAAGAAGAACAAATAAGATTTTTTACAACATCCATCAGTGAATGAAATCTAAGAAATTTGAAAACGTGAATGACCTACATCTCCTCACGTTCATGGGGTGATGTGACAAAAGAAATTTCTACTGGGATTATGATGCCACAGGGATCAGTTTGCAACATTCTAATATCTAGCTTACCTACCACTCCTGGAGAGGTTAATGCAATCTACTGAACCAGGGGATTAACCACCATTTAAAGCCATGTAAAAACCTCACTTAATTCAAATTAAAATTGCCATGGCATACATTACAACAAGAGCAGGATACTGTAATCTAAGAACAACTGCAGAACCAGCCTCAACCAGGAAGAATACACTTTGAACCTTACAGATATTGCGTAAAACATACCATCCATCCGTCCGCACAAGTACACTGATAGTCCTTGTAAAGGTTTATACATGTGCCACCATTTAGGCAGGGGTTACTGCTGCATTCATTGTTATTTAAGTCCTAAACAGGAAAAAGAAAACTTAAGTGATAGACTGTTATAACAATATAGGTAAAGAACAATACATGTAGCAGAATTTACACTTTTTTTATATCTTCTTATTTTTTTCCATATTCACATTTTTTACATACTCATTTTTTTCTTCTGTCGTGGCCCTTTATTTTTTCTGTCGTGGCCCTCATTTTTTATGTCGTGGCCCTCATTTTTTATGTCGCGGCCCTTATTTTTTCTGTCGTGGCCCTCATTTTTTCTGTCGTGGCCCTCAGGACGCACTGGTCTAGTATTGTAAACTTCATGCTCAAAATCCGTCATCTTTTAATTGACTTATATTTCAAATTTTATTAAATGAAGATAATATGAACTTCAAATTAAGCGCTATTTATTGAAGGTTGTATTTTAATGGTTACTCTGCTACAATCAATTTCAGCAATGCTAATTCAGAAATTTGCCATTATTTTTAGTCACAAAACTCATGTAAATTGGCAACGTTGAGAAATGCAGATGAAAACTTCCAATGCCAATCCAATATTTTGATACCCAATTCTAAAATGTGATATTAAGAATGATATCGTTTAGATTTTTTTACTGTTTTAGAAACATAATAGAAAATATTTATTACACCAAACTATTTTTTGAAGATTCACAAAGAGAAAGTGAAGGAGAATAATTTTATTTGAAATGAACAAGGCTATAGTCTCACCAGATGCGGGTCTGAAACTTGAAGAGCAAGTTAAACAATTGTTAGCGTGGATACGGTACACCACTTCACCTCACTATATACGAACACACTGTAATCTTACCTGAATCTGAATATGGAAACTTAGTATACAGGTATAGCACACATTACTGTATGAACATTCAATGGCGCTTTACAAACTTAGTTTAAGTCGGCGTAACAAAAGTATAAAGTTTAGTAACAGAGTAAATTAAGCTTTGCAACAGTTTAGACGACACTTGGTGCATGTACAATGTCTGGCGGTAGAGCATTCCACTCTTTTAGTGTTTGGGGAAAGATTTAAGGAGTATTTACATTCAATCTTTTTAGCATAGGGAACGTGGAAATTCAGATCATGGCTTCTTGTTTTAGCAGGGGCTAATCTAATTTATGAAGCATGTTAGTTACACTAGATTTATAAGTGTAGTCTGCCATACAGAACCTGGCTGCTCAACCTGCCAAATTCGGCATGCGTAGAATTGATTCAGGAGACCAAGTTGCAGATTGTCTTTATTTCAGCAGATTCATCTTTATTTATTGTATAAATTCTATTTTATGAGTACCAGCACTGCTGGGGAGTTAATCTGCAATGGACTAGCGTCCCGTCCAGGAGGAGTAATGTACTCTCAGCCGTTTGCACCATGGAAACCGGGGATAAGCACCAGCTCAATGAGCCTATTCAATTTTATAATAAATCGATTAAAACCTTTATCACTTTGTGCATATCCAACTTTTCATTTTTTGAGGGGGCTCAAGTCCCCCCACCCAAAAAAAACAAAACAAAATTGTACCAATGACCATTCTTTTTTTCTTTTGAAATTTTTTGACATCATGGGGGCCCTGAATGTGGAAGATAGTTGTGTCGGTAGCGTCTCGTAACATAATGCACTGTGTATGAAACTTCACACACACAACTGTCTGACTGTACAAACGGACAGGGATCTTAGGCATTCCACAATCTAAAGTGACGTAAATGTTCTCATCCCACAATTTCAGCCTCCACCTTTAAAGCATTCTTTGAATTTCAAAGGACCCAAGGAAAATGGCATTTGTAGATTGACCCCTCCTTGCTCATTCAAACTGACAAGAATTTTTAGTTTTCAATAAACAAATTTAAATCAAGTCTTTTCAGATTTCAAGGTAATCTTTCATCCAACTAGGTATAGGGAGTACAGGGGGTCAACCGGGTTGCTCGTCCCCCAAGTCCAACATTTTTGCTTAAAGGTCCAGAAATTTTGCTAAAGGATTCACATTTAAAGGCAATGACCTTTTTTGAGCTCTTCAGTTAGATTTGGCCTCCGAACAGTTGGAAGGACTGCTACTTTAACAATTGATTTTATTTTTATTTTGCAATCACTGATTTTGTTCGCTCTACGTTAGTACGACCTCCCAATCCAGAGAAGGCTAGCTAAACTTCTGCTGCAAAATTGACAATTTCATGAATTAGAAGTTTTGTAAAGCAATTGTGAAAGACAAACTGCCTATCACATCCCAAGTATTGATGCATGAGTGTGAACAACATCAAGCTCTCAAATGAAAGTTTTATGAAAATAAGCTCTTCAAATGGTCGAAACGGTCACTAATTAAAGTAATTACCTCCTTCCCAAGTCTTTAGATATTATTTCTTGCACAAATATGAAATAAATGCTTACTGTTGCTAAGGTATTCACTTGGCTTTCCAGTTCTGAAATCTACAAGGAGAATAAAATAAGAATATTTGAAGAAGTTATCCGTATAATTCAACTTTTTCCATGAAGAAAAGAGGAAATTATTTTTGGAAGAAAATTGATAACTCTGTAAAAGTAATATATCAACACAAAAGAAGAAGAAATTGATGTGAATGAAAACTGATGTGAAGCCCTTACTCTAGATTCAAGAGCCGGACTAGGGTCGCCTCCCCCTGTTCCAGTCTGCTCTAACACACTGACTCTTGCCTTGACATCTTCCAAGTCCGCAGATAACTGTTGCACCTGCTGTGACAACTCCTGCAGACTTTGTATTGCCACTTTGTTTTCATTTACCTGAAGATAAAAACAATTTGAAAATTAATAAATGGCAAACAATTACAAAAAGTGTGTGAGAGTAAAACTCTTTTCTCCTACTGTCACCTGTAAGATTTAATTTCACTATTTTATATATGGATAATATTAATACCTTTCCAGGTTTAACAATATATATATGCTCATACATCGAAAACAAGCTATCAACATTTTCAAGTGATTTCTTAGAGGTTTATCATGACTTATAACTGGCATCAGTGCCTGATCAAGAATTTTCTAGGGGTAGCACTGGGGAGTGGTGAACCCAGAATCTTTTACACTTGTATTCCATGACACAACTCTGCTGAAGGGAATAGAAAGTGGATTCTGCAGCATGTTACTTAATTTCAATTTAACACAGATTAACAGTAAACCTTGTCAAACGAGAACTGCAAATTAGACCTGCATCCTCTTAACTCAAAGCTTATTGAGGCAGGGGCATATAAAGGGTCACCTCTCAGGATGGGGGCCCAAAATATCTTTGGAAATACACCTTGTGCCTTACTTACCAAAAATCTTCCCTGCTGTAAAAATTATGCAAGGGGCTGACCCAATGTAGAGAAACTGGAAATCATGTGAGAGTCATGTCATTAATTGTACTACTTTACCTGTGACCTGAACAATTAATCACTCCCACACGTCCATTCATTAACCACAATGAAAAAACCAGCATAAACCAATAAGCATCCACAAACCACTACTATGGGAAAAAAATCCCTCACACCAATATGTAAACATTAAGACTTCCAATGAGCTTACTCGGTTCCACAAAACTTAAATTTATGTTCATCTTGGCATGCTTGGTGCTGTCAGAACAAACTTTTTGTTAGAAACAATGACAAGATAACAACAATATGGTGCTTACAGGATATTTATATAGCTTAAAAAATGTCATTTTAAACACAAGTCATAAAAATAATCAGCTTTGGTCAAAGATCAACAATTGCTTCAACCCCAGGTCTGGTGACAACAATTCATCCAACTTCAAGACAAAAACTACTGTTCACAAAGAGGAAGATTTTATTGGTGGTTATTTATAGATATGAAACTAGCAGGTATCTTGTGATGCTGGTGGGCTCCTCCAAAGGGGCATTGTTTTGTTATTTTATCTATTTTTACAATGCCCTTTTAAAAATTATCAACATAAACTTCTTTGAACCCTCTGTGGTATCATGAAAGGTTGCTATAAATGTTTTTTAAGGTTATGATTCCTATTGAATTCATTAGCTCTCTTGATGTACAGCCATCAAAGGCAACAGACTTATAATGTGACAAGAAATAGAGCAAAGTCAGCAGGATAATACGAAACAATTTATTTATTGGACAAAATGCAAAAGTTTCTTGTAATTTACTGATAAAGAACCCCATGCATGATATACCAAGACAAATTATAGTGTTTAAAATAAGTATTTTCATTTCTCTTTAAAAAGAAAAGTTTTACAGTCAGACTTTTTTATTTTAAAGGTCTATGTACACCTACGTCAGTGGCAGCACCATGCACCACGGACTGGAAGGGACATTCGGTGACCTACACCACGGTCTATGTACACCTACGTCAGTGGCAGCACCATGCACCACGGACTGGAAGGGACATTCGGTGACCTACACCACGGTCTATGTACACCTACGTCAGTGGCAGCACCATGCACCACGGACTGGAAGGGACATTCGGTGACCTACCCCATGGTCCATGTACACCTACGTCAGTGGCAGCACCATGCACCATGGACTGGAAGGGACATTCGGTGACCTACCCCATGGTCCATGTACACCTACGTCAGTGGCAGCACCATGCACCATGGACTGGAAGGGACATTTGGTGACCTACCCCACGGTCTATGTACACCTACGTCAGTGGCAGCACCATGCACCACGGACTGGAAGGGACATTCGGTGACCTACCCCATGGTCCATGTACACCTACGTCAGTGGCAGCACCATGCACCATGGACTGGAAGGGACATTTGGTGACCTACCCCACGGTCTATGTACACCTACGTCAGTGGCAGCACCATGCATAACGGACTAGAAGGGACATTTGATGACCTACCCCATGGTCTATGTACACCTACGTCAGTGGCAGCACCATGCACTGGAAGGGACATTTGATGACCTACCCCACGGTCTATGTACACCTACGTCAGTGGCAGTACAATACATCACCAACTGGAAGGGACATTCAGTGACTACCCCACATCTCTCAATAATTTCTCCTCAAGATTTTGACAAACTAAAAAATCTATCATGGATCTTGGCGAGAAGTAGGGGATGAGTCTCTTTGCCCTATGGGAAAATGGGGGACCTACACTGAGAGACAGATCCAAGATTTTCAAAAAGGGGGTCCAAGCCTTGAAATCCAAGGTCAAGTCATGAAAATGTATGGTTTTAGTGTTGGAAGTGTATTGGTGGTTTTATGTTAGAAGTGTATAGGTGAAAATCTAAAACGGGAGCCTGGACCCCCCTGACCCCTCCTCTGGATCTGCCCTTGACATATACCCTTCCCCGCCACATTTTCTCCTTGGTTTTGGATGAATTGGAAAACCAGCCCCCTAGTCTTCCCCATTGTGTCGTGTCTGGTGTAAATCACACATTGAATACCATAGAATGAGTTCTAATTTTGAGAAGAGTCATGTTTAAAGTTTGGAAAACTCTTTTACAGTTTTTGAGTTGTGGGTTATCAAAGTTTAATCAGTGTGTAAATTTTATCAGAGAACAGTGGATTGAAATTCTACAATCAGGAAACTCAAAAAGTTAAGGAATTTTTTGGAAGAAAAAAATGACAAATTATAGTCTGACATGAATGCTAACATTTTCCAAGGCATCTTATTATTGATTCATGTATTTATTTTGCTATAGTATAAATTCAACACCACAAACTTATTTTCCATAGATTTCTTCCTTGTACTTTAGGCATCAATTCCAATTTCTTTAAGATATATTCGTGCAATGTGCTTTGAAATTGAAGGAGATTCATCAAATCTTATGAATTTCATTCCCTTTGTGTTTGTTTTCTATAACAATGTTTAGATTTTGTAAGCATGTTTTTCTCCAGAGAAACAATAAGCTTCAGAAATCTAATAAGTAACATGATATATATTTTTACTCCACAGAAGAGCTGAACAATTGTTGGGATAAGTTAAAGTCAAAAGGTTAGAATCTTACCTGACCCCAAGATGAAGTAGGTTACATGTTACATGAGAACGACTTCTATTAATCTTTAGAAAGAAGTACACAAAACTTATCAATCAAACCTGATCATTTTTTCTTGTATTTATAAATCATAAATACTTATAATTTGCTCCAATCAGGCCAGGGAGAGCAATAAATTATGAATATAAATATATTTTGTAAAAGGTTCTTTAGTTTCTGAACCATGGTGAATCACAATTTGAAGATTTTTCAAAAATTTAGAAATTGTAGTAATTAATGACTTTGATCACATATTTGAGCCTTTGTTACAATAACAAACAATTTATATTACATAGCTGGGGTATAATCAAGGAGAAGCAAATGCACTTACGAAACCACACAGGCAAAACAGCAGGAGTCACTTATTCGATTAATTTTATTTACAAAGTTTTACCCACCTACAATTTAGGTTTTGAAAAATTTCAAATGTTTATCAAGTTTTACACCAAATAAAAAAGTTGGTGAAAAACTATAAAAGATATGAACTACCCAAAATGAGCAAATTTCTATACAAATTATTTAACAACCTTGAGCATACTTAGTCTGCCTTGCATCCCGAGGGTTTTCTCATGTTCCAAGATTCTTTGAAAATTCTACAATGCAAATCTCTGAAAATCAACGGCAACCTCAGTCTACTGGTGGCTTATTATCAAATACAAAGGAAAACTAAACACGCACTGACTGGTAGAGGGCATGGAGGGCAGTCTTTACAATAGGCCTATTATACACCATAAATATCCACAGGGCCCACTGAGCTGTCTTACATAGTTTGTAATAAAAAATGATTTCAAGGGCATTATAAACACCCCTGTACACATGGCTCTTTTCAATTGCTCAGATTAAAAGCAGTATTCATACTTTACTGAGAAATACAGATTTAAGGGAAAGGTTTATTGCCCTCCAATAAATGCAGCTATCGGGAGCTGTATCACCCACCACTGCTGCATTTCATTTATATCTGGATATGCACATACTTAGTTTTTGTTTTGCTACTTTGTCCACCTATTGTGCTTCTTACTTGTACAGCCCGAAGCTATAATGACATTATTGATCTACACATCTTCAAAAATCTTGTTCACAATATCAGAGGTGAATTTGCTAACTTCCTTTTTCGAAATATAGGCCTATTTATTCATAATCAACCCTCCCCTTCCCCCAATAAAAGTGTACATGGGTCTGAAGTAAAAGAGATCCCCTGCACATGCACTTGTACACAATTATATGGATTATTATATTGCATGATGGGATACTATAATTTGTGAATTGTAGTATTTAAGAGAAATTTTTTTTGAAGTGAAGCAAGTTTAAAGTCACACAGTAGAAATTAACAGATCTTGAAATAGAAAAGATTTTTGAAGATTTGTAGATCAATAATGTCATTATAGCTTCGGGCTGTACAAGTAAGAAGCACAATAGGTGGACAAAGTAGCAAAACAAAAACTAAGTATGTGCATTTCCAGATATAAATGAAATGCAGCAGTGGTGGGTGATACAGCTCCTGATAGCTGCATTTATTGGAGGGCAATAAACCTTTCCCTTAAATCTGTATTTCTCAGTAAAGTATGAATACTGCTTTTAATCTGAGCAATTGAAAAGAGCCATGTGTACAGGGGTGTTTATAATGCCCTTGAAATCATTTCTTATTATAAACTAAGTAAGAGAGCTCAGTGGGCCCTGTGGATATTTATGGTGTATAATAGGCCTATTGTAAAGACTGCCCTCCATGCCCTCTACCAGTCAGTGCATGTTTAGTTTCCCTTTGTATTTGATAATAAGCTACCAGTCAGACTGATCTTTAACTTCGAGCCCATCAAGAGAATCAAAAGCAAAACTTGGTCTTGCAATGCTCCTAAATTATACCATGTACTTAACAGGTCAGTGGTGGAAATGATTCCATGATCTTGTTTTTGACCTTTAGTGTGACCGGAATCTGGTGAGTATTTAGGATGGTGGACTATTCACCTGTAATTTGTATTGCAAGAAGTTGAACATACAATAAGTTGAATAAACAATATCACAATTCCTGAATCTGAGGGATAAATGAGTAACTTCAGATTCTGATAAGTAAGCTTATTGCTATTTAGAGGCATGTATGTATACCACGTCAACAATGCCAAATATGTTGAAATGTTTTAACTTGTATCTAAAAGGATGATGATACAAGCAGTGAAATAACTATTTGGTAGGGTTTACGGTGTTGAGAGTAGGGGCTTGAAAGTACGGGTTGCACATAATGATAAGGGATTTACATAAGGGAAGGGTTCTACAAAAGGAAAGGGTTCTACATATGGGAAGGGTTGCACATAAGGGTAGAGGTTGCATGAGAGGGGAGGTGTTGTGTAGAAGGGTTACAGTACTGAAAGTAGAGGACTTTGTTACAGAAAGGTCTGATGGAATCATCAAAGCAAATTTTATTCATTTTTAACTAAAGGAATACTTTTGCACATAGCAGCATCACTGCAAGAGGGGAGTTTCATAAAGCAGGTAAATGCAGACTGTGTGCCACTAATCCCTAAGTTGGAGATAAAGCAATCCCATTTAAGCAGGACTTTTCACTACTTAAAGTTGAGGGTATATTTATTCGCCTCTTATTTTAAGGCACATTGGTAATGTTAGCACATTGGTAATGATATAAATGATGAATTAAAAATTGCTTACTTTAAAACAGATTCAGTCTTTAAATATCATTTCAAATCCAGTTACACCCATAATTTTAGACATTATTGCTTTTGCCACCCTTGAAAGTTAAAAACAGAGCATGACCTCATCAATCACTTTCAGGAATAGTGTGCTGCTATATCTGTGTAGAGCATATCATACCACCCATTCTAAGGTATACCACACAACTGTTCCCACAGCTTGACAGAGTTCACCCTTGCTCTCTTACATGTGGTGGAAGGATGGAAAACCACAAAAAGTGAAATCAAAAGTTTGTGTGAGACCACCAAATCAGACAGGGAGGCTTGACACTCCACAAAATCCATAAAATTAAAAGTATAAGCTTATGAATTAATGCTTAACTCCCTTAGTTATGTGAAGTCTATAAAGGCTTCCTATGTCGTAATATCATGTGCAATTGTCATTCGAGAAGCGAGAAAACATGTTTTCAAACTCATAGTTTGATATAAAAGCACATTATCCAATATTTGTTATCATAGTACAGTATATACATTAGACAAGGCAATGAACGATTGCAATCACCCGGCACCTGTGAATATGTTCATGCAAAGAGAAAAGCCAATAAATTATTAGTTCAGTGGTCAAGCAAGATTATTTCATATAAAAAGAGAAACAAAATGGTGAAGAAACTATACACTTTAATACCTTATCTTACGTGTATAGAAATGACTGGTGTTGTAAGTCTACTTTTAAGTTTGAAAGGTTTGTCTTACCTGTGTATAGAAATGGTTGGTGTAATAAGTCTATTTAGTATGAAATGTTGACACCCTTATCCTCACATTCTTAAGAATTGTTAATTAATGCATTTTTAAGAATATTCATTTTATTTTTCTACTATTTAAATTATTTTTCCTCAAACTTGGCAAATTATAATTACCCTTATAAGATTCTGTTTTACTACTTTCCTGACAAATGCAATGGTGTTTAGGCCACAAAATATGGTAGAGAACATAAAGTCTGAGAAATCTGGAGGCTGTGATGTCACAACTAGTCTGATTTCAGTCGTTTTTACAAAAATGCTATCAAACTTTAGACTTAGATATCTCCTTAATGGAACATTAATGCTATCTTCACTATTTTGTTTCTTTTGAAGTCCTCTTTCATATAAAATGGACTTGCTTGACCCCTGAACTAATCCTTTAACCTGATCCTAGCAGTGAATCACTTGCTTAAAGATCAAGCTGATTATATTTGTTTTGAATTTCACTAATTTGCTATATTATGAATGATTAATTTGCTCTTCTATATATTCCGTACAAATCGTTTCCCATGAAACGTTACATGGGTGACACAGGTACTACATTTATTATGTATATCTTTCAGCCCATAGTAATTTGATATCTATGAACATTCAGAATCTTCTTTCCTTCCCTTCCCAAGTAAATTTAAGAAAAGGTGTCTTTCCTCTTTTTATTTGGAGATTCACTAATCAACTTATCCTTAAAGAGTAATTCTAAACAATTAAACACACAAATTTTCTTCATTTTAAATCTAATAAAAATAGCACAAAAAATCCCGCAAAATCCTTTAAATTTGCCATGTTACAGTACAGCTTCTAATTGTTAGAATTACTTCAACAAATACCTTTAAATGAGTGATACCGAGAGAAGGCAGGTTTATCTTTTTTCCAACCTGATACTGGTAATCTTTGATTGACAATTAAAAAAAAAAAGAATTTACAAAAATACCAGTCATAGGTAACAAATTTGGAACTTGATGCCTAAAAATTCAAAAAACTGTAAAATGGTTTATTTCAATGAACAAATGTTGATGCATCTTTTTGCTACAAGTTTCATGGTTGGCTTCCCAGCAATTAAGCTAAAGGTGTTACACATCCATAAATAATAATAATAATAATAAGCATTCTCCAATAGTGGAATGAGATGGTGGAATGTTAAGCCATGTAATATCATTTGCTGGATCTAAGTTTGCAAGCAGGTTTGTAAAATCAAATTTGAAGTGATCAGGAGCTTGGTTATTCATAATTTTGTAGACGCATAACAGAACCTTGAAAGTAACGTGACTGGACTGGTAGCCGGTGAAGAGTATGAAGTAAAGTAGGAATATGCCACTTTAAAATGACACCTCCCTGCCCATGTAGACAGCATAAAAAGTTTACATAAAAATTAAATAAACATTGTATGTCCAGATGAAAGGTAAACCAGAACCAAAACATTCTGTTGTTCCGATGCTTTTCTTCATGCTATTTTGATTTTGTATTAACTGTTATGTCATTGCAAATCATGAAATATTTGACATGACATGAATCGTTCTTGAGATATTGTGTTTACAAGGTCTTTTTAGCATAAGCATATTAAGGCCCGCCTACTATGCATATCAGTGAAATTCAATGGTGTAATATACAATGAACACATACAACACTACCTACCAACAAAATTATTTCAAATATGAAACAAAACATACATAGTTGTTAAAGAAGAGCATTTCAAGATTTGAATTTATGCCTTAAATGTCTACTCATTATTATGCATGACATTGCTGCCAAAACCAATATGGCACACCTGCAGTCCATGGGCAATCTGTGTACCACGTATAACCTGTATCCGACATATCGTTCTTGAAATACTCCAATAAATACTCCAATAAAATCATGTTAAGCCCCACCTACTACTGTATGCATATTTATGAAATTTGACACTTTTGTACCATGAACATTTACAAACTAAGCTAACAACATAATTATACCAAATTTGACACAAATCAGTCATGTGATTATAGAAATATGAGCATTTTAAGATTTTAACATTAAGTCCCGCCTGCTCACTAATATACATGACATCGCCACCAAAAATGATAGGGCATATCTGCGGACCATGGGCTATCTGTGTACCACATATGGACTGTATCCTTTATATCGTTCTTGAGATACTTTGTTTATAAGCTCTTTCAACAAAATCATGTTAAGCCCCGCCCACTATGCATATTAATGAAATTCAACATTTTGGTACCATGAACATGTACACACTAAGCAACAACATAACAAGAAAGCAATCCATGGAGTTGCTGATCTCATCACCTTAAGCGTACAGCATAGTGGGGGAAATAGCTATAAGGGTCACTATAGCTCTGTGACTTTTGATGGATTGCACTGCCCATGGGAGCTCAAGTACAAGCAGATGTTAAGACAGGCTTGGCTATCTTTCTGTAGGCATGTTGATAGATTGTGCTGCCCATGGGAGTACAAACATAACTTTTGACCCCAGTCTACAGGGACACAAATTCATGTACCATTGTATCAATCATGGTACAATAAAGAGTCGATATAGGTCTTGTACTTTTTTACTTAAACATGGCGCAAAAATGTACAAATTAGTACATAATTACCTCCTAAAATCACATATTTGATCTCTGACCTCTGACCCTTGACCCTAATTACTAAAATAACTGCTGAAATTTGTTTACATTTATCATACCCTACTGTATGACAACATTCATGCTCACACCACACTTACCATTCCATAACTTTAAGGGAAAATGATGAAAAAAGTCAATAGCTTTGTGACCTTTGACCTCAGAGTCTACGGAACACAAATTCATGTAACAAGGTATCATGGTACAATATGGTTTGGTATAGGTCTTGTACTTTCGGAATTTAAAGTGGTACAAATATTGTACAAATAGGTACATAATTATACCCCTCAAATCACATATTTGACCTCTGGACCTC
Source organism: Chiridota heheva (assembly GCA_020152595.1). Classification (NCBI taxonomy): domain Eukaryota; kingdom Metazoa; phylum Echinodermata; class Holothuroidea; order Apodida; family Chiridotidae; genus Chiridota; species Chiridota heheva. The sequence goes on from JAIGNY010000206.1 coordinate 814,112, forward strand.
TGACCCTAATCACTGAAATAACCTCTGAAATCGTTCACATTTATCGTACCCTACTGTATGACACATTCATGCTCACATCACACTTACCATTCCATCACTATAGGGAAAAAAGGTGAAAAAAAAGGTCAAAACCTCTGTGGCTTTTGACCTCCTACCTTTTGACCCGTCTACGGGACATATTCATGTACCAAGGTATCATGGTACAACATAGCGTTAGTATAGGTCTTAAACTTTTTGAGCTTAAAATGCCACAAAAATGTAAAAATCTGTACATAATTATCCCCTAAAATCACATTTGACCTCTGACCCTTGACCCTAATCACTGAAATAAGTTCCGAAATTTTTCACATTTATCGTACCCCACTGTATGACACCATTCATGTTCATGTCACCCTAATTACCATTCCGTAACTATAGGTGGAAATGTTAAAAAAGGTCAATAGCACTGTGACCTTTGACCTCAGAATCTACAGGACACAAATTCATGTACCAAGGTGTCATGGTACAAGATAGGGTTGGTATAGGTCTTGTACTTTTTGAGTTTAAAATGCTGCAAAAATATACAAATTAGTATATAATTACCATAAAATCACATATTTTACCTTTGACCCTTGACCCTAATTACTGAAATAACTTCTAAATTTTTCACATTTTTTACACCCTGCTGTATGACACCATTCATGCTCATGTCATACGTACCATTCCATAACTATAAGAGAAATGGTGAAAAAGGTCAATAGCTCTGTAACCTTTGACCTCAGTCTATACAGGACAGAAATTCATGTACCAAGGTATAACATAGGGTTGGTATACTGTAGGTCTTGTACTTTTTTTAATTTAAGAATCCACAAAATGTTCTAAAAAAAAGACTTATTTGACCTTTGACCCATGACCTTCAATTATTTTTAAAGTTTTGTTAGAATATTAAACCCTACCACCTATGCAATTTGTAAAGATAACAAGTAATTCATTCAAAAGATACAACCATCACCAAAAATTTGTCCCATTTGACCTGTGACCCTTGTACCCCAAACCTTGCAGACAAAAGTTCCAGGCCAGTGGTACTCGTCCACTAATTTTGGTTATTTGTGTATTACATATTTTGAGTTATAAACGACACAAAATTAATTGTTGTGTACGTACAAATGCACACACACACACACACAAACAAACACACAGTCAGATGCAAAAATCACAACATTTTGTCCCGTTCCAAACACTTATGACCGCTAACTCCTAATGGGAATGGTAGGGATGCAATAAGGACGTAGTCCTGGTTTTTGCACAGAAGTGTATAGTACTTTAACACCACCCAGCAAATGGACCACTAGCGTTATTGTCCCTTTACCCAAAAAGGGAGACCTTAGTCTCATGGCCAACTACCGGGGAATATCTATTCTGTTAATTACAGCCAAAGTTTACAACAAGATCCTGCTTAAAGGAACAACCAGGCTGGATTTTGTCAAGGGAGAAGCTGCGCCCAAGAGATCAACATTCTTAGAAGGATAATAGATGGATTTCAAGATTACCAGCTTTCTCTTAGTCACATTCATAGACTTTAAGAAGGCCTTTGATTCCATCAACAGAAAGGTTATGTTCCATGTGATACTGCATTATGGAATTCCAGAAGCTGTGGTCAATGCCATAAACACACTTTACAACAACTCAGAAAGTGCAGTAATGGTGTAGATAGCAACATATCTGATTCTTTTGATCTTTCAACTGGAGTTCTACAGGGTGATGTTCTGGCTCCAGTCCTATTCATATGTTAGTAGACTTTCTACTAAAGAAGGCCACCTCTGATCTCGACTCTGGAGTTGTGAGACACCCTCGTTGCTCCAGTCGCTATCCAGTTAAAACGTTAAACGACTTGGATTTTGCTGATGACAATGCTCTGTTGGAATCCAAAATTCCCCAACCACAAGCTCAGCTGACAAGAACAGCAGCTGCAGCAGAAGATGAAATTGCCAGTCTAGCCTGGATCTGAGAAGGGAGCGGTAAAAGGTGAGCAGGGTGAGACGATTTGCTCCCAAGTCAGAGCTTGAGAGGACCTTGAGGAGATTGAGGATTTTGTGGCATTTGGTTTTGAGGGTGTTGATGTGGGGGAAGTAGGAAAGTTTGGAGTCACCAGTGATTCCGAAGAAGCGAGAACTGTCTTTGCTGTGGATTATGGAATCTTTGAGATGGAGATTGGGGCGGAGGAGGAAGGAGTTGTTGTTATTGAAATGGATGAGAACAGTTTTGTCTTTTGATAAGTGGAAACCGTTAGAGTCGCTTCAGTGAGCCAGACTGTCCAGACAGTGTTGTAGGTTATCTTGAAGAGTATGGAAGCATGATGGGGAGGATGAGTAGATAGTGAAATCGTTGACATAGAGAGCTTTTGATGTTGGGGGTGAGAGTTTTGGTGATGCTCTTAATTTTGAGAAAAAATAGAGTGGGGGGAAGGATGCTGCCTTGGGGAACACCCAATTGTTGAGTGTACCTTTGGGAGTAGGTGTTACCGATGCATACTCTGAAGTGGCAGGAGTGGAGGATGTTCTGGATTAAGGTGGGAAGGGGGCCTTTGAGGCCGGAGGAGTGAAGGTTTTGAGGACAACATACCAATAAGTGGTGTCCAAGGACTTTTCGAGGTCGAAGAAGAATTGAGATGGTGTAATGATTTCTGACTAAGGCTTCACTCACAGATGAAGGTGTCAAGTTTGAGAATATGGTCCAGGCAGTTTCGTTTTTTTCTGAAACCATTTTGAGTGAGGGAGAGGATGGAGTTCCTCTCGAGGTACCAGCAGAGCCTGAACTTGACTATACGTTCCATGATCTTGCAGATGGTAAAAGCAATAGATTTGGTAGTTTTTTGGGTTGGATCTGTCTTTGTTAGTTTTGGGGATTGGGGTGATGATGGCCTCTCTCCAAGTGTTGGGGAAAGAGTTTGAGCACCACAGGTAGTTGTAAATCTTGAGGAGTATTTCTAGGGAGTTCCTGGGGAGATTTTTGTGTAGATTGTAGTGGATGCCATCAGGGCTTTGAAAGGAGGACCCAGATTTTTTTAGGGCGGAGGAGAGCTTAGAGTAGGTGAACGGGAGACTGAAGTTTTCCTGATTGTTGGACTGGAAGTTAAGAGGGTTCATTTTAGCCTAAATTTTTTGGTTTCGGAAGGAGTAAGAAAGATTGTCCTTTGAGGAGGTATTGGCGAAAGTGGAGGTTAGGCAGTCAGTATGTCTTTAAGGTTGGTGATTTTGGTGTTGTTATGGATAAGGTGATAGATGCTGTTGGAGGAGCTTTTCCCTTTGAAGTTACAGATCATATTGCAGACCTTGGAAGGGGCGGTCTGGAGATCCAGGGACAAGACATAGGTTTCCCAAAAGACCTTTTTGCTGAGTTTAATGGTCTTCCTGCCTTTGGCTCTGAGGATGCAAAAGTTATCAAGGTTTTGGGGAGTGGGGTGGATTTTGAAGAGACGGAGGGCTTTGTTCTTGAGGGAGATGGCTTTTTTGCAGTCGGTGGTGAACCAGGGTTTAAAGTTCTGTGGGGTGAAGGTGGAAGTGGGAATAGTGTAATTGTAGTGTAATCAAACAGTTTGGAGGTGAAGAGAGAGGCCGGGTGATTGGAGAGAAGGATGTCATTAGTGATGGAGACATTACACAGAGTGAAGTAGAGGCACCAGTCTGCATGCTGGAATCTCCAGTTGGCTGGGAAGGGGTGAGACAAGGGGGTTGGGGTGGAGATGAGGGCGGGGAAATGCTCACTCCCGCAGAGTAAAGGGTAAACCCTCAAGTCCAAAAAGTTAACAAAGAGAGAGGGGTTGCAGATGAAGAGGGAGAGGTTGGTGAAAGTGCCAGTACATGGGTGTAAATAAGTGGGGGAGCCGTTGTGAAGGAGGCAAAGGTTGTGGTGGTCCAGGAGATTTTCTATGTGTTTCTCTCTAGAAGTAGAGGAACCTTAAAGCAGGTTGTGTGCATTGAAATCACCTGTCAGGATGAAGGCTTGGGAAGTTGAAAGATGAGGTCGTCAAGGAGAGGGAGGTAAGGGGGAGTTGGAGGATGTAAAGGTTGCAAAAGGTGATGGTTTTGTGTAAGGTCGCGAGATGGCAAGTAGCCGGATGGTCAGACTGGATAGGGATGGGGTTAGAGGGGATATAATTTCTGACGTAAATAGAGGAGCCGCCACAGGCTTACCTGGCGTTTTGGGTGATACAATGGGATCCCGTGTACCCTGGAATGAAGATGGAATCGGGGGTAGAGAGAAAGGTTTCTTGTAGGCAGATATAATGCTCGGATTAAAGTTCTTCGAAGTTGGCAGAAAGACCGCGGCAATTCCATTGTATGATGTCTGCCATTTTAGAGGTGATGAGGGGGGCCCCCGAGTCCGAAGGGGGATGTCTGACCTCCATGTCTTGGATGGGGTTGTGATCGATGAAGGGGAGGGTCAAAGAGGAAGAAAGTTTGATTCAGGAGTCTCCCCTGACATTGAGGGGTGATCTGGGGGAGTTGGTGTTGTGAAGATGACAATTTGAGTTGGGAAGGTTTGGTTTGGTTCAATGAGGGGTTCTCTTGGTGTTAACTTGGGTTTTTTGGTTGGAGAGGTCGGGGGTTGAGGGTAAGGATGCGGAGGTTGGGGATGATCCCTGCCGGTGAGGGGGGGATCTGTGGATGTTTTGTGAGTTGTCTTTGGTTATTCGAGTGGAGGTGGTCTTGTGAAAGTTAAGATCTTTTTTTTTTTTTGGGGTTGTTGTTGTTAGTGAAAAGGTTTTCCCTGGGGTGGCGGAGAGATGCAGCGTGGTGAGAAGGGCCTGAGGTGTTGGTGGATGAGGAAGAGGTAGGGAGGGTTGGGCGTGGATGGCTGGGGGTAGGAGCGGTTTTTCTTTGAGTGGAAAATTGGTCGATCTAGGTTATATCAGTCTAGACACCCCTGGAGATAGTGCAAGTGGGTGGGGGTGGGGGTGTTTGTGGTGGTGGTAAAGTTGGAGTGGGTAATGACTTGGGAATAGGTGCGGGTATTTTGGCTGAGTTGGTTGGTGATTTGGAGTCCAAGATTTCCCTGGCCTCGGAATTGGAAATATTTTGAAGGGTTTTTACCCTGGATACTTCCCTCTCCAAGCCACTTGGGCCAGGACTTTGAGGAGGTGGGGTGATCTCCAGAGCAATTTATGCAGCTGGGTTCGTTGTTGCAGGTGGTGGTATCATGGGAGGGGGAGCCGCAAGAGGCACAGCGGGGTTGGGAGCGGCAGTGCTGTGGCCATACCTCTGGCATTTGTGGCATCTGAGGGGAGTTGGGATGTAGGGGGAGATGGGGACATTGAGGTAGCCAACATGGATGGAGGGGGAGGGGGTATTGGAAGTGAAAAAATAGGTACTGGTTTGGATTGTGATATTGTTGCAGGTGAGGGAAAGCTGCCGGACGTCTGTGATGCCCTGCGACTCCAGTTTGGTTTTGAATTCCTTAGGGGGGGTGCCCTGAAGATCAGGGCATTTGATGATTTCCCTGGAGGAGTTGAGGTAACAGTGAGGGGAGAGGGATATGTTGACTCCGGTGTTGGCGAGGGTAGTGGAAGCTAAGAGGAGTTTTGATTGGGTGGAGGTGGAACATTTGATAAGGTCTCCGGATCTAAGGCGTTTTATGTGGTCGGGGGTACCTATGAGGCCTTGCAGGGCTTTGGTGAGGGTGAAAGGGGACTGTGTTTTGAGGCCTGTGTCACCTGGGGGCGAAGAGACAATGATGAACTTTGGCCATGGTGGGGAGGAGTGGTGGGAAGTTGCGAGAGGAGGGGGGTTGGGAAGGGGAGAAGAAGGGGGCTGAGGGGAGAGAAAGGTTGCTTTAGGCATTTCAAAAATTGGTGTGAAGTTGGAGGGGAGAAACTGAGGTCTGATGTCTCCATAAGTGTGATGGAAACAATCTTGGCCTCATACAAATCTTGGCCTCATAATAAGTGTATCCAAGACTGAGTATATGACTGTTAATTGCCATCCGCATCCAACATTTAAAGTATACAGTGAACCTATCAACCATGTTACAGATTTCAAATATCTGCTTTAGGATTATGCTAAATATGAAACAGAGAGATCGTGTCTCAAATGCCAGCATATATGACATGACCAACATTGAGCCTCTTATCCATTGTGTAAAGAATCGGCAACTGAGATTCTTGGGTCACATCCTTCATCTCACAGAGGAAGAGCATGCAAGAAGATATGCTCTCTATATTCCAACTCATAGCAAAAGACCTAAATGTCCACGCACCTCTCATGTTAACTACATTCAACGTACTGTATGTTGGGGTATGATGAAAACATCCAAGCAGAACAGATAGCCACACTTGCCAAAGATCGCTGTGCAAGGAGAAATCTTTTGGTCGCCTGCTCTGCAGCCGGAGGATGATGATGAACCCTTAATATGAGGTCATCATATGATACCCCCTGGTGGGCCCCACCAGCCCCCCTAATATCAAGAGGAGTAGCCATGTAGTGTAGGAGATACAGGCAGTTCTTTGCCTATACAACAAAGTGACTACATTATCTCATTCTCACATATATGTTTATGTGGGTAATGAGACAATTACACCACATATGAAACAAAATAGACATATGACATGAATCACATATATAGTTCTTGAAATACTGTTTACAAGCTCTTTTCAACAAAATCCTGTCAAGCCCAGCCCAATATGCACATTAATGGAATTCATCATTTTTATAACATAAAGATGTGCACACTAGCTAATGTCATAACTGTACCAAATATGAAACAAAACAGATATGCGGTTGGTAAAATATGAGCATTTTAATATTTTTACATTAAGCCCTTCCTACTCATTAATATGCGAGACATAACCACCAAAAACAATAGGGCACATCTACGGGCCATGGGCTATCTGTGTATTACAAATAACATGAATCCACTGTACCGTCCTCAGATATCTTGTTTACCAGCTCAGCGTCACACACATACATACACACACACATACACACACGCCATCATGGCCGCATAGGTTCCTGTTTGTCCTTTAACAAGCTCTTTTCAGCAAATTCCTATTAAGCCTTGCCCACTATGCATATTAACGTAAGTCAATGTTTTAACACTGTGAACATGTACACACCAGTTAACATCATAATTAAACTACATACGAAACAAAATAGACAGGCAGTTGTTAAAACATGAGCATTTCACGATTTTAACATAAAGTGCGCCTACTCGTTAATATGCAAGACTCATTAATATGCATATCTATGAACCATGGGCTATCTGTGTACCATATATGACATGAATCCAGTGTATCGTTTTTGAGATATCACGCTTACGAGCTTGCTGTCACAGACAAACATACATACACACACCTGCATAGGTTCCTTATGCTCTTAGCATCGGAATAAAAAAGGCTATAAAATAACATGACAAATTAATTGCCTTGCCTGCTACATATTTTCAAAATGGTGGACTGTGTGACAGAGATGACTTTTGGGAATGATGAGAACTTATCCAACAGGTGAAAAGCTTAATACCTCTGACCCTGAAAGCGTTTTGTTTATCTTTGACATAATTCTGACTAACAGTGCATCACATTCCTTCTTAAAACATCTTTACATTCCATACACAATATTCTTTGGACATAGAGAGAAATGCATGCTAATGGGAAAATATCTTCCCAAAATCATGAGAGGTATGTTCTCTTTTCTTCCTTTAATACAGGTAAATTCAATAGAGAATTGGTTGGTCGGGCAAGTCATTGAGGTGGTCGGGTAACTGATTGAGGTGGTCGGGCGACAAATTGATTGGGTCGGGCGACTGATTGAGGCAGTGGGGCGACTGATTGAGGCGGTCGGGCAACTGATTGAGGTGGTCTGGCAACTGATTGAGGTGGTCTGGTAACTGATAGAAGTGGTCCGGTGACTGAATGAGGTTGGTTAGTTGAGTGATGTAATTGGGTAGCTTAAGGAATTTGGGTATCTGACCATGATTGAGTTATCTGACCATGATCGATTAGCGGATATATTAAGCTTATCAAGTTGATTAATTAAAAATATTGAATTGACTAGTTGAGGTTCATTAGTTGCAAGTTGATTTATTAATACAGTAGGTTAAGTTTATTTCGATAAGATGTTCCATAAAATACAACTTTTTGTAAATCACTTCAAATTGAAAAGTTGAGAAGTTCAACTTGGAAACAATTTTATCAGATAATAGTACATGTTACACATTCTCTAAGAATCTTTTTCATGTGATGTGCAACATGACAGGTCATAAGACCATAATTAAGTTATTCTAAGCTGATAAGAACTACAGTATCAAAAAGTTACGGCTTTTTCTTTAAATTACTTTGTGCTGGCTTTTCTTACACTCTTTGTTTATTTCAACTTCTGTAAAGCCCAGGCAAGTTCTTTACTATTGGGTTATTCCATATAAGATGGACTCAATTTTTTGAAAATGGTCAGGTCATCGTCATGGATTTGGCCAATTTTTTTGTTTGTACAAAGTTAACAAACAACTATTATGCGCTTCTACCAAGTCTTAGGTCAATGGTGCAATTACTTTTCAAAATATGGCCTGCCAAACACCCTATTCTCAAGATGTAAGAAAAAAGAGACCTAAAAGTTTCATTTTGAGGTATCGTATACTCCATAAAGCAAATGTGCTGAGAAATTTTCTCTTAAAGTTATAAAGATTATTTATTACCCAGAGATATGAACAACAACGACAACAAAATTGGTGCTGCGATATATGTTCGGGGCCAGAAGGGCCCTTATAAATCGGAAAATACTCAATTTACTTTGGGTTTTTTGACAAATTTTGACTAAAAATTTGATGGGATTGCAATTAAGTAATTTTTTTATTTTTCTCTTTTACATCTTACGATAATTTCAAGATCACATTTTTGCTTCAAAATCAAACACGCAAGTCCTAAGACATGATAGTATTGGTTTCTGGTATAATTTGTATAATCCCTACGTCCAATCTTTTGTTCTGGAGAAATTTCTTCAAAATTTCATGAATTTCTGCCATTTTTGACCCGTTTTTTTCAAAAAAAACGCGTAACCCAAACCGTACATCACACATGCTATATTGAACCGCCGTTCGAAAGCGCTTGAAATTTCCTTTCATTTGATATATAAATAAAGGCATACCCCCCTCTATTTAGAACCTATCCTATAAGAATAAAATTACACCTATCCAATTGAACGACAACGTGGTGCAGAGGAAATGTACGCGACTAGCATGCGAGCGCTCCGGGTTCGAGTCCCGCCGTGACCACTGCGTAATTATTTTTCTGCTGCAGCTTTCAGGGGACGTTTGACTTTTATCATGTTTGATGTGTTTTCATCTTTCCTTTCTTTCTAAAAATTATAGATTAGTATCATTAGAAAGGAAATTTCAGAAAGAATCTAAATATGTAACACAAATCTCTGTTTTCACAACTGACAAGAAGTTATACTTCTGCAAAGATTGACCATTTGTTGACCAAATTTAGCCAAAAATTGCTTAATTTGCATAATTTTGTCCATTATTTCCTAAATTGGTTTTAATTACTCAAAAGATAAATATCTTAGCATCTATTCCAACCAAACTTGTACAAAATAAAATAAAAGGAAAGTTGTCAAAAATGCATATAAAAAAAAAGTTACGAAAATTGGGGTCGCTTTTTTAAAGCCCTGGTAGAGTAAGGTTAACAGCCTTCATCATAGCCCCATTTTTAACAAGACATAGGATCTATTATCATTTAGCCTTTCTGAATGGCTATGGATTGTCACTCATCTCATTATTCTATTTTATGCCTATTACTGATTGAATGATTGTAGGACCAAAATTGACCTTATATTTATGTTATAGAAACTATTTTGGAGAAAAAGGAGGCTCATACATGCACAGTAGCTGACAATTTTAACATGCAAGATTGATGCGAACAGACATACAGTTACAATAAATCGCTTTTCCATGATTTTCCTCACATTAATCCCCCTCCCCACCCCCAATCATATGCATGACATCACCACAAAACAAAGCACAAAAATGGACCATGGGTTATCTGTGTACCACATATGACCCCTGTATCCAACGTATTGTCCTTCAGTTATGGTGTTTACCAGCTCTTTTCAGCAAAATCATGTTAAGCCACGCCCACTATGCATGTTAACGAAACTCAACCTTCTTCATGCTAGCTAACAAAATATTTATACCACATATCAACAAAAGCAAAAGTAATTGTTTTAATATGAGCAGACACACATACATGCATGCATCATGCATGCATACATACATACATACACACACACATACACACGTCAGCATGACTGCAGTTCCTTATACTATTAGCATCGGAACCAAAAATCAAAACTTTTTATGATAACACATGAAACAAATATATTCAGACCTACAGTATGAATTAATCTTTTATCTATCCGAGGAAAAGCACCCAGTTATCAAAATAAGAGTTAACCCAAAGATAGTTAAAATGTAGCTCCTCGGAACTAGCCAGTGATTTCCATTGCCATGTTGACACCGCAATAGATCTTCACATACTTACTGTAGGTTCAGTACAGGAATATTCCCATGGATTTTCTTTTTTCATAAATGATAGAGAAAACTTTTAGAAACAAAAGTGGTAAGAAATAACTTTATTAATATCTTATTCCGTTTAAAAGTTACAAAATTTTAAAGTATTTTTTGAATTTAGACAAAAGTGACTGATTGACAACATCTGTGAGGTCATAAGAGACAATTTCAACAGAACTTTTTTTGTATTTCTTTAACTAGACATCAATAATGTTATAGTTCAACCCATGGCAGTGCAAAAACCAACTGACTGGTTTTATTTTAAAAGCAATTTTATTTTGTAGTCATATTTGATCTTTTCAAATGTAATTTCAAGATTTTCTTGAAGTCTACTCATTTTTAGCTCAAATCTGTTTACCTTCAAGTTGTTGATGATCGTTTCTATGACAACCAGATTTGGCCAAAATTTTGTCAATTTTAAAGAATCAAGCATTTTGAAAGCATAATAAATGTTTGGACATGTTACTTTACCACTGCTATCAAGTATTTTCTTGTTCTGTACAATATTCTCTTCCAACTTAAAAAAATAAATGATTGATAATATGATATTGTAAAGAATTAATTGACATAGTTAAAGTGTAAACAAACCAAAACATACACTAATTTGGAAAAGTGAGCCAAATGTGTTTTAATGTAAAAATTTGCTAACTTTGAGTTAAATGCAGTTTTGAAACTAAATAAGCTGTGTTTTTAGAAAATGGTTTAGCCATGTCTAGAATTAGTATTTAAGGACATAATAAACAAAGGCAAAGTCTAATTAATGACCTAAATAATTAATTAACATTGACAAAACTTGAAAGTGAGACAATTCACTGATTGGGTTAAAGTGCAACTTCTGAAATTATTTCAGTGTGCTTTAAATAAATAATTAAGCTGACAGTTGTAAGTTTCTAGCTTAAATGTGTGTATGATTTAAATAACAAAACAAACAAACATGTAATTAAAAACTTAAATAATAATCTTGTGAAATTAAGTCCCCACATTTTGGGTTATTTACTTACTATGACATTGTTCAAAACTAGATGTATTTATTTTGATTAAAACCAATTTGAATGAACTTGTAAATATTCCATTAAAATGTTTAAATAATACAAACATTTAACAACTGATTAACTGTAAATGAATGAATTAGTTATGAATATTAAACAAAATGTTTAAAGTATGAGCATAAAATGCATACAATTTCTAAGAAAAATGAAAAAAAAATTCTCTCAGCCATATCATTACTAAACAAATTAAACACATAATTTAGTCTTATATGAAAGGTACTACTATAAACATTAATAATATTATACCAGCTTTTAGATGTTAAATAAAAGTAATAAATATCGTAGTGCTAATAAGAAACACATGTACTGAATGCATGAGGACCTGGCCATGTACAGTATGCGGAGCATACAGTAATGTCTACAGCTAGCTATTTTTAGCACCATCACGTATGAAATCTGATACTTTAAGTAAAAGCTTTGGGAACTTTGATTAAAAAAACACATAGAATATCTCTTAGCAAAATACAAGCTATATGAAGCATATAAAAATCTTGTTTGAGTCAGAAGTTCAAGAGCAAAACTCTTAAAACCTAGGAGGAGATGCATTTTACAGCAAACCATTGCACAGGCACATATGGGGGAGCTCATGTACAATTTGATAAGCTCCACTCATTACACTCTGTGTAATGGGTGGAACTAAAAAGAAGTTATTGTGGATAGGATTATTGCAAGCCAGGTCATGCGTCTAATGCAACAGGGACCCAAGCTGATTCTCAAAAAGTGTTTTTATTTGTGAATTATTAACAATTTGGTGACTTTACAGCCAGAGATTCAATGTGTTAGATGGTTGTAATAACTTATTTGAGCTATTTAGCCATTCTTGGCTTTTAATAGGTTTTTTAAACCCAATTTATAGCCCAAATGAGCTATCAACTACAAAAGCTATTCCCAATTGGACTACACATTGAAAGACATCTCAAACGGGATATCAAGCTCGATTAGCTGAAGTGCCAAATGGTATTTTAACGATCCAACCAATGAAAACAGTTTTCTTTCAATCGGAGATATTCGGTGGTATTTCCCGAGCCAATGTTATTATGTATGCTAAATTTCTTCGGATTGCGCCAAGTGAAATTCGAGTATTTAAAACAGTTTTAGTGAATTTTGGAAGACAGAATTCGTTAAAACTACACAACAATATAAATTGCTATTGCATCAACATATCAATCTATTTCAGCCAAACATAGCAACAGAGCAAAATATCCAAAAAAATGCATAGGATATGAAAAAATCTGAACGTATACGGGCGAGAGCCTGGCTCTTAAGTTAGACATCGCATAAGCTCAAATCCTTTACAGAAATGTTGAGCTAAAAACTGACCTTTTTGAGAGTTTTTCTGCAAAAGAACCCATGCAGCTCAGTATCTCTTAAAGCTTAGAATGTCCATAAGAGTATCAATAAATAAGCACACTGAACTTTAAAGGCTTCTTCATGTATTTAAGGATTAGTTCAGGGGTCCAGCAAATCCATCTTATATGAAAGAAGACTTCAAAAGAAACAAAATAGTGAAGGCGCATTCAAAAATCTTATTCCGTTAAGGAGATATTTAAGTTTGAAGTTTGGTATCATTTGTATAAAAACGATTGAAATCAGACTAGTTGTGATGTCATAGCCTCAGATTCTTTAAAGTCTTTATGTATTCTATCATATTTTGTTCTGCGATTTTGTGGCTTATAAACCATGGGATATATCAAAAAGTAGTAAAACTGAATCTAGGAAGGGTATTTATAATATACCACCTGAAGAAAGTTTGAAGTGAAAAATATGCAAAGAGTAAAATAACCATGCAAATAAGTGAAAAATTAAATAAACTTTCTTTTAAATATAAAGACTTTGAGAAAATCTGAGGTATTTATGACATACCACCTGAAGAAAGTTTGAAGTAAAATAACCTAAATAGTGAAAAAATTAAATAAATCTTTTGATTTCAGTTGTTTCTACAGAAATGATACCAAACTTTAAATTTAAATACCTCCAACGGAATAAGATTTTTGAATGCTTTCTTCACCATTTTGTTTCTTTTGAAGTCTACTTTCATATAAAATGAACCTGCTTGACCACTGAACTAATCCTTTAATAAAAGGAATGTCATGCTTTGTGCTTGTTACCCAAACATTATCAGTTTTGGTATATCGTTTATGGATGAAACAAATTGGTCCTTGGCAGGAATAACATCACCACCACCTATTTCCTGCCCTGTACCAGAGATCTTTGAACGATGGTAGCACTTTTGTTTAGTCTGGGTACCCGGGTATGTCATCATGGATTTGTCAGGCTGGCGTCACGCTGGAGTCCCTTCCACCAATTTCATATGAATTTGTTATACTGTGCCAGGCTCTGCCATGCAGGGTCTGGCTGACAGCATGCTCTTCTCAATTAAGTATGGCTGATCAAACCATTTACATATTTTGCCTAAATGTCATGCCCTCGTCAGGTTGGTTTCCCTTCTGATTTGGTCATGCTGGGTAAGGTTCTTTCAAGGCTCATGTGGTAAGCATCATCAAGCAGTTTTTTTACACTATTTAGAACCAATACATATAAACCGCCTTTGGTTTGATCATGGAGATCCAAATAGTATCTCCATGGTTTGATTAACTGATTAAATAAACAAAAATGTATACACAACACAATAAACACTATATCTACTGATGCAATCATTGGTACCTGGCCCAAACACATCTTTCTGTTGTTTTAGTGTATCTAGCAGTCATAAATCCCAGAGGTAATAAAGAAGCTTTATTTACAAGATCTTTAATCTTCCTTTACATCATCACTACAATTGTTGACTTATACAACAAGGGCAACCTTACTTACTCCTTGACAAACGTAAGACCCAGATGCTATCATACTTTACTACTGTGTGCCTCCTCTAGGATTCCGATGTCTGATCAAACAAAATGGTGCTGTACGTTTGGATCTTTGATAACATTTTCCAGATTACCTTCTCAAGAATTTGTAGTTTATAAGAAAATAAAAATTGTACTCACATCCTAACAAACTGCAGTTTTCACTGCACTTTGCTTCATACAAATTATGCACTTGTCAGTTGTATGACTCACCCCTACTACCCCCAGCAATTTCAGTCAAAGGTGAGTCATTGACATATGATATAGTGACTCACATGTGTGTCATTGTATCAAATTGTCAGTCACCAGTGTGACTCTGTGGTGGGTCAATTTACTTTAGACCCATTGACTTTGCACAGAGGTGATTCATTTGGGGTAAGTCATTTCACAAAAAATTGTCAGTCACCCAAGTGACTGAGGGGTGCGTCAAGGTACATGTTTAGTTCACCCACTTTGGTGCAATGACTCACCTTTTCCAGGGGTGTAGAGGTGAGTCACACAATTGACAAGTGCATTACTACATCACCTTATTAGGTATATCACAACTGTAGGTAATATGGTTGCATAAAGAAATCATATCTCTTTAATGCGGCATATTCAACCATTTAATGTACACAACATGAAAACAATGTAGCACCCGAGGAAGTACAGTACCAAATCACTACACACCCACAGTAGATTCCCACTGCTTGGTCATCTTTTATTCTATACAATTGCCTCAACCCCTTTATAATTTAGGGCAATAAATAGATGAACAAGAAAAGTCTTATCATTAAATTTTCAAGGAATGCAACAATATAACAGATCATATCAAATTCAATTACATTTATTTCAAAGAAACAAATCTTAGCTTTTTGCTGAAAGGATCCCCACAGGTAAACCAAGCAAAATGTGTGGCACTCTCTCATGATAGCCGGTCAAAAAGAGGTATTCCATCACCTTTTAAATGCAGATGTTTGCTCATGGGCTACAAAAGCATACACCACTCTTTAATTGCATGCAGACAGTGAAATGAGGCTTGAAGTTTGACCGTGATGAACCCCAACAAAGTCCTCAGAAAGGTTACCAGAGGAGGAGCCACTGACTGGGATGACATAGCTAGAAGGCAATAAAACTGTTCCGATGGGAAAGCATGCTGAAGATACAGTAACACATGATTGTCTTCTGACATGAAAACAATCACACAATAGACTGTTTTCGATAATTCAATATCTTAAGATTTAAATTTCAGAACTACAGTTTTTATGTTCCTTCAGACAAGGACCCAAAGAGGTCAAACTAAGCCTGGCACATGTGTGTGATATGCTACATACAGTAACTCTGTGGATACTATTTGCATCTCAGAGAATAACTTGAAAATCAAGGTCATACTTTGAAGTAACAGGAGCATCTTGCACAGAGACGGCACACCATGATCAAAGGGTGTGCTTAAAGATCCTAAAAAGTATACAAAGTGTACCTACAAAGTGAGCTCCAATTAAAAATACAAACTACTTTGGCCTACACATTTTTTGCAAAAAATTAGAACTTCTTGAATGTTAAACAAAGGCTGATTTTAAAGGAAGAGATTTGTGATTGGTATCTACTATTGCATTGTAAATGGCAAAAAGAGCTGTGACTTATCTTGTCCTTTAAGGAGGAATCCTCATTTCAATTTTGTTCAAAGTCCCAATTATACATTGACAAGGTGGATCATCACACCAATTATACATTGATAAGGTGGATCATCACACCAATTAGTCTCAATTATACATTGATAAGGTGGATCATCACACCAACTACAGTAGTCCCAATTATACATTGATAAGGTGGATCATCACACCAACTACAGTAGTCCCAATTATACATTGATAAGGTGGATCATCACACCAATTAGTCCCAATAATACATTGATAAGGTGGATCATCACACCAATTACACGTGTTTGACACAAACTCGTTTGATATTAATATATATTTTTATGTCTACAGGAATGTATGTCCTAAACAACAAAAACAAAACAAAACTGGTCTTCAAAATTTAAACCACCAGAAAACTTTCAAACATTTGCATCTTTTTTAGAAATGCTGTAACTAAAGAACAACAAGGGATGAAGAGCAGCTGCAGAATGCTGCAAGAAATATCTGCTGCCTTAGCGCTGAAAAATATAAATGCACTCATGCATTTCAAACTAGTATCCAGTATTTTGTAAAAGAGGAAGAAATATATTGATAAATAGTACTATCATAATCCTAACACTTGAAAATTTGGGCAGTTATCATTATCATCAGACAAGAATACCTTGCTTAAGTTAGCAGCTTACCTTCCTTAAGTTAGCAGCTTACCTTCCTTAAGTTAGCAGCTTTCTGCAAGACTTTGATCACAATCATCAATTGAAGTTTCTGCTGTCTTTTACAAAACTATTTCCGTTGTACTTCTACTATGTGGAATTACAGAGGGTGTAAAAATGTAATTATTTTTGTCTTTTTTTCTTGTTTATTATTTAGTCATGTAAATGTTTTCATTATCTTAACATGTTATCTTTTCCATTCTTTTGAATTCATTGTATCACAAACCCATAAGGGTGTTGATTAATAAACTTGAACTGTAAATACATGCGAATAAAGACAATAGGCATGTACCAAGTTGGAACTACAGCAATTATTACCCACTAAACCACAAATTCACATTTCAGCCTAACAGGTATAGGAAACCAAATCTGTGGTACATCCATATCAGGAAATAAAAGAACATCAAAATAAAGGCCACAATGTATTTGCCCTGCAAATGACAGATATCTTGTATCTTGAAATGGTAAGCCACCAGATAGCTATCAAATTTCCTTGATAAGAACTTCATTGTTTGTGATGTAAGGATCTCACAATGGTCTGCTTTTATTGGCACTTCTTCTTAGTGCCTTACAATTCTACTCTTTCAGTCGATGTTGTGCACTAAAGTAACATATCCCTGATTTTACCTTCCCCGGAAATAGTTATCTCAGCAATGCATGTTTTTCCTTGAATGTGAAACCCCAAAACAAAGACACTTGATATTCAGAACTAATATTTGTTGGTGTCATGAATTTCTGTCATGGTCGTGAATTGGTGTCATTTTTCAGGACACTGTAAAAAGCTCAAATAAGTTTGGTATGAGCATGGAACTATTACCTAAAAGCTCCATAGTATAAGGAAGAACAATATTTAAATTTGTATCTACCCTTTTTATGTAACCTTTTAACACTCTTGTGTTTGCGTGTGTTCCAATTGTCTAAACAGTTTTAAAAAGTCATCCCAGAAGGTTGTTCTTCCAGTTAAAATAGCTACTGCCATTCCATGGGATTTAAAGTTCATAATATTTCCGGTATTGCAGTTGAGAGAATTGGTGTGAAAAACAATGAAAGTGACATGAGTTGTCTAGAGGTAAGGAGGGCCCCTGAAAAGTCAAAAGTTGAGCCCTTTAGAGCTGACAAAAGGGCACAGACTCATATAAATAACCATTAAAGGAGAAAGATAACAACACAGCTGGTTTGTCTGGTACAGTAGCACATGAGAAGTAATATATACTCTACCAAGCACTCTCAATGCAAAACTTGTGAAAGAAATTTCAACCAGAACATCAATGATGTTGAAGCACAACTTCATCACAAAAATGTTCAAAAGAGTAGTAAAGATGATATCGAAGGAAGATGAAATGGGAGCTGCCATTTCCAGTAATTTAGTTCAAGTGAATGTCTTCGGCCATTTAATAGTATTTTATATGATGCAATTCATTCTTTGCAATGTTCCCATTGGTTATACTCTAACATTTTACATCCTTTCTTTCAATTGATTTGTATGAAAAATGCACCAATCATATGAGCACCAATCATATGATGTGCACTAATCATACGATGTGCAGCAATCATACGATGTGCACCAGTCATACGATGTGCACCAGTCAAACGATGTGCACCAGTCAAACGACGTGCACCAGTCATACGGCGTGCACCAGTCATACGGCGTGCACCAGTCATACGGCGTGCACCAGTCATACGGCGTGCACCAGTCATACGACGTGCACCAGTCATCGGCGTGCACCAGTCATACGGCGTGCACCAGTCAAACGGCGTGCACCAGTCATACGGCGTGCACCAGTCATACGGCGTGCACCAGTCATACGGCGTGCACCAGTCATACGACGTGCACCAGTCATACGACGTGCACCAGTCATACGACGTGCACCAGTCATACGACGTGCACCAGTCATACGACGTGCACCAGTCATACGACGTGCACCAGTCATACGACGTGCACCAGTCATACGACGTGCACCAGTCATACGACGTGCACCAGTCATACGACGTGCACCAGTCATACGACGTGCACCAGTCATACGACGTGCACCAGTCAAACGACGTGCACCAGTCAAACGACGTGCACCAGTCAAACGACGTGCACCAGTCAAACGACGTGCACCAGTCATACGACGAGCACCAGTCATACGACGAGCACCAGTCATACGACGTGCACCAGTCATACGACGTGCACCAGTCATACGACGTGCACCAGTCATACGACGTGCACCAGTCATACGACGTGCACCAGTCATACGACGTGCACCAGTCAAACGACGTGCACCAGTCAAACGACGTGCACCAGTCATACGATGTGCACCAGTCATACGATGTGCACCAGTCATACGATGTGCACCAGTCATACGATGTGCACCAGTCATACGATGTGCACCAGTCAAACGATGTGCACCAGTCATACGATGTGCACCAGTCATACGATGTGCACCAGTCAAACGACGTGCACCAGTCATACGACGTGCACCAGTCAAACGACGTGCACCAGTCATACGATGTGCACCAGTCAAACGATGTGCTCCAGTCAAACGATGTGCACCAGTCAAACGATGTGCTCCAGTCATACGATGTCCACCAGTCATACGATGTGCACCAGTCATACGATGTGCACCAGTCAAACGATGTGCACCAGTCAAACGATGTGCACCAGTCAAACGATGTGCACCAGTCAAACGATGTGCACCAGTCAAACGATGTGCACCAGTCAAACGATGTGCACCAGTCAAACGATGTGCACCAGTCATACGATGTGCACCAGTCAAACGATGTGCACCAGTCAAACGACGTGCACCAGTCAAACGACGTGCACCAGTCATACGATGTCCACCAGTCATACGACGTGCACCAGTCATACGACGTGCACCAGTCATACGACGTGCACCAGTCATACGACGTGCAGCAGTCATACGACGTGCAGCAATCATACGACGTGCAGCAATCATACGACGTGCAGCAGTCATACGACGTGCACCAGTCATACGACGTGCACCAGTCATACGACGTGCACCAGTCATACGGCGTGCACCAGTCATACGGCGTGCACCAGTCATACGGCGTGCACCAGTCAAACGACGTGCACCAGTCAAACGACGTGCACCAGTCAAACGACGTGCACCAGTCATACGACGTGCACCAGTCATACGACGTGCACCAGTCAAACGACGTGCACCAGTCAAACGACGTGCACCAGTCAAACGACGTGCACCAGTCAAACGACGTGCACCAGTCAAACGACGTGCACCAGTCAAACGATGTGCACCAGTCACACGATGTGCACCAGTCAAACTATGTGCACCAGTCAAACGATGTGCACCAGTCATACGATGTGCACCAGTCATACGATGTGCACCAGTCAAACGATGTGCACCAGTCAAACGATGTGCACCAGTCATACGATGTGCACCAGTCATACGATGTGCACCAGTCAAACGATGTGCACCAGTCATACGGTGTGCACCAGTCATACGATGTGCACCAGTCAAACGGTGTGCACCAGTCATACGATGTGCACCAGTCATACGATGTGCACCAGTCAAACGACGTGCAGCAATCATACGACGTGCAGCAATCATACGACGTGCAGCAATCATACGATGTGCAGCAATCATACGATGTGCAGCAATCATACGATGTGCAGCAATCATACGATGTGCACCAGTCATACGATGTGCACCAGTCAAACGATGTGCACCAGTCATACGATGTGCACCAGTCATACGATGTGCACCAGTCAAAAGATGTGCACCAGTCATACGATGTGCTCCAGTCAAACGATGTGCACCAGTCATACGATGTGCTCCAGTCAAACGATGTGCACCAGTCATACGATGTGCACCAGTCAAACGATGTGCACCAGTCATACGATGTGCACCAGTCATACGATGTGCACCAGTCAAACGACGTGCACCAGTCATACGACGTGCACCAGTCATACGACGTGCACCAGTCATACGACGTGCAGCAATCATACGACGTGCAGCAATCATACGACGTGCAGCAATCATACGACGTGCAGCAATCATACGACGTGCAGCAATCATACGACGTGCAGCAATCTTACGACGTGCACCAATCATACGACGTGCACCAATCATTCGACGTGCACCAATCATACGACGTGCACCAATTATATGATGTGCACCAATCATACGTAAACAACTGTCAGAAGGACAGTATGCTCGACTATTCAAAGCTGGTATAGAGAATGGGCTTATTGAGGGAAGTATATATATACAGAACTAGGGTAGCAGGGGCAGATGATTTCAAATTACTTGAGCTTTTCATTTGGTTTGTTAGTTTTCACAACATTTTACAACAAGCTTAAAATATATTTTGAGTTTTCCCAGATATTTCAAGACACCTCTTTTAGTTCTATCAATTTAACAACAAAGAAAGAAGGCCCTAATTTGCCAATGTCAATGAAAGAATGTCATTTTAAGCCCCTTTTCCAACCTGTACCCTCCCCCAACCCCTATACATTCCCAGAACTACATTAGATTGTACTACAACTTTCAATTTAAGAAAATATATGTGTCAAGCAAAGCCAAGCAACATGAAAAATGTACAATAACATTAGGGCACAATTATGCGAAACAATATTGCTTAACATATGACAAACTAAACATATGGGAATGTTTTACGTCAAAATGCGCAAAAGGAAAAAAATCGCGGAACTAGCTGTGATGTGTTATGGAAAACTATAAATAAACTTGGTAGGATTTGGATTGTACCATTTTTATGTGGGTTGGTTTTAAGAACGAAGTCATTTAAACAATAGTTAAATACTTTTAGTTTGCACGCAGAGGAGGCCAAGTTCGTTAAGATTTTCTTTGAGGGCGAAAAAATTACGGATTTATCAACACACATGAAAGGCCGTTTATGTGTGTATATTTATCATACAAAAGTATTATGTGGTTTTACAGATTTGAGAGTGTTTACGCAAGACGTTTGACAGCATAGCATGACGCATGTAGGATGAAGGTCAAGTGGAATGGAACTTAAGACAACATTTTATAAAACAACTAGCCAGTTCCAATAAAATATCTTTGAAGCAAAGCAAACTAAATAAAATTTAATGCACAAACAACTTCAGTTCAAAAGTTTGTTAGACAAGACATTACTGATGAGAAACTTTTTAAAACTCATTTTTCTTAAACAAATGTATGACAAACTGTACTTGTGCTGAATAGAAAACAATTTTTAAGAATGCAGTGATAAGAACAGATATAAAGAAGTCTATTCCAGATATATAATAAACAGATATTAATTCATAAAAAAAAGTTTAATAAATAGCATAGTTCTTAATTTTTGGTATCATAATCATGCAACCAAACATTGTCGCTATGCCTCGCTCTTGCACTTCTTCATTCATGATTGTTGTCGATAATCTTCTGCCAAATAATGTTTAAATTCTGATGAATACAGTCATATGATAAGAAATATATCTCAGTGTAACAAAATATACAAGAAAACTGTTGAAAATGGAAGAAAATCAGCCCAAATCCGACATTGGAAAACACTTATCGCCTCTTCACAGCATGTTTACAATACACAAACAACAGGAAACCCTCAGCACACAATAGTAGTCCATGCAGCTCGGGCGTGCTAAGATTACGTCAGAATTAAAATAAAGGGATACATAAGCGGACGCGGAATGTTTTCTTTCATCGATTTCTATTTGATGGAGGGTACGGGCCTTTTTTTTGCACCAATCACGTTGGATTTCATATATATGGTAAAAAGATATATGTTAATTGTCAGGCCGTGTGGAATGGACTTCCAAATACTTTCATTCTTAAGTTACAAAGGTCAAAGCAGCGATAACCTTGTGATTTTGCTTGCGCTCAAGATTGAACAATAAGAAAAAACATATTTTATTGTTTACAAAGTACAGTGCTTTGTTTTGGAGTATTTAAATAAAAATGGTCTAAAACGATAGATAATGAATTCAAGTTTTCTATACCGTTTGAAATGGAACAAAATATTCAGAGACTCTTTAGTTATAACGTTTGAAGTGCAAAATATGTGTGATTTTTAAAGGCGTTTTGCACACTTAAGGAGATTATCGCAAGCGTATAAACCAAACATTCCCACATGCATTGGAAACGATACAAATCCCCACACTGCTAATAATGCATATTCCAGACTGTCCCACATTCCAATCCAACCTGTCCCAAATGTCATCCCATGCCTATACTCCATGCAATCACATCTGAAAACCAGATACTGTATGTCATTCCACCACTTGCCTGACCCACATGCCACCACAACTGAAGTCCAGATGACAGCCCACCAAATGCCATTCTGCCCTGTCCCACATGTTGACCCACCCTGTTCCACATGTCCACCCACCCTGTTTCACATGCCAACCCTTCCTGTTTCACATGCCAACTCTCCCTGTTCCACATGTCAACCTACCCTGTTCCACATGCCAACCCATCCTGTCCCACAAGCCAACCCATCCTGTCCCACAAGCCAACCCATCCTGTTCCAATGCCAACAAATCCTGACCAACTTCCCACCACACCCTGCCCTATATACAATTCCACCCTGTCCCACATGACCTCATCCTAATTCCTTCAGCTACTTTACCATCATGTCATCTTCTACCCCACACTCTGTTTATTGTTTATACTTCTGAAACCCCTAATTTAACATTCTTTAGAAGTGAGGAAACTTTTTATTTGCTACTATATTCACAGAAAGACAAACACTTTGATTGCTATTCATGTCAGAAATATCAATATCATATCAAAGTCATGAGCCATACATATTTGATCTCAGGTCAAACATATTGCACCAAATGCACACTATACCTCACCATTAAGTGTGGACAATGCTCTTTACATATACTGTATGATCATTTGTTTAAGCAAAATCATCATACCCACTCTTATCCAAGAAATACCACATACATGTATACAAATATTTTCATTGCTATACAAATAGGCTAATTATTGAGCACACACAATCCCCCAATCATGCTCAACTGAACAGTACCAATGAATGCCCTCTACCACTGAACCAAATAGCAAGTTATTCTCTTAGGTTCAATATTTTGTACAGAAGTCTATTGTTATGCAAATAACCTACTTAATATAAACACTACACCTCACCATTGAGTGTAGACAATGCTCTTTACATATATGATCATTTGTGTAAAACAAAATCCTTACTCCCACTTTAATTTAGGAGATATCATAGATACAAATATTTTCATTGTTATGCAAATAAGCTAATTAGTATGCACACACAACCACAAATCATGCTCATTTGAACAGTATTCATGTCTTCTACCCCTGTAACAAGTACCAAGTTATTATCTTAGGATAAATATTTGATGCGAAAGTTTATTGTTATACAAATAACCTATTTAATATGCACATTACACCTCACCATTAAGTGTAGACAATGGTCTTCACATATATGATCATTTGTGCAAACAAATTCCCAACATCCACTTTGATTTAAGAGATACAAATATTTTCATTGTTATGCAAATGAGCTAATTAGTATGCACGCACAACATCATGCTCATTTGAACAGTACCCATGTCCTCTACCCTTGTGCGAAGTCACATGCATGGTGTTACATGAATGTACACCATTCATAACTGAAGTTGTAAAAACTTTCACCCAAACTTTACCGGAAGCCGACGGCAACGCCGGGGTAGTACAATAGCTCTACTATTCATTGAATAGTCGAGCTAAAAATTTAATGAGTAAAGGCACATGTCTGTTTTATGAGGCCATACCCCCAATCTAAAAACAAAGTTATTTTCCATTCAATCTTGTAAATTTAGCTTGAGGCAGCTGAAGCCAAAACCCAAAACTATTTTTCATGCTGATTTTACAGCAACCTACTTGCCACCAAAAATTTGTTTTTCTGAGTTTCTCAGATTTATTCAATGTTAAATAAATCTATTCATTAGGTTGATATGTGCAAATTTGGAGCAATCACCCTCTTAGGTCAAATGTTGGGGAGGGGTAGGGCAAGGTAACAACATTACCCTTCCCCAGATAGGGTCCCATTTAATTTTGCCCACTTTTATTCAATAAAAAAACTAATCCATATAAAAGTTTGCCTCCTCGGCCTGTTCAAGTTTTATACCTCATTGATCGGGCAGAAAAAGAAATTTTTTGGCTTTTCAAAATTTCTTGACAAAAGATTTATGAATATTTTATGTCATGATTGAACATCTAGAATGTTTCTGCTGTTTGGAGATTCATCCAAATTGTATTTTTTTCATGATTTTCTAGCTTATGTGTTAGCTAAAAATATTAAATTCCCTCCAGAAAAAGAAAAACCTAATGTTCCCCTCGATTCTCAAGAAGTATACTTTACCCCCCTCCCAACATTTTTACAGAGGAAAAAAAATAATCAACAATACTTATCTTACTATTTAGCTGGCAATTTTCTTATTTTTGTTGGCTAAAAGCAGTTACTTTCTGTAAGAAAGGGAAAATCTATTGAACTTCCAGGGACTTTCCCAATGGAATCCAAGGAAGTACACTTCCAATAATTTTTCTATAAAAAAATATTTTCATTATTCATAAAATAATAAACAAGATATCTCTTACTATTTAGGTTGCATTTCTATATTAGTTAAATTTACCTGAATAATATAATTCCATACTTCTTGGGTGGGGGGTGGGAAGGGGGATGGGGATTTCTTCTCCAAATTCCCAAAATAAAGCAGTCCATTTTTCACTTTTTCAGAAAAGACTTAATTTGAAATTTCAACTGAAAAAGTAAGTGTCCTGAACTAGCTTGTATAATTCACTATACATTGCAACAATGAAGACAAGTGCACTCTGGCATAGATAATGAATGAGGACGATTAAAAGGGACAATATTCCATGCTGGAAACACAACAGGGGAATTTTTTTTACTGCAGCATGAACAAAGTGGTACATCCTTCTTGGTGTGAACTCAGCTGTATGTGTGCTCAGTGCTGTGGGCAATTAATTCCATTTTCTATACAAAATATCATGAAAAATGTATAAAATGAAAGTGACCATATCTCAGGATAACAACCATAAATCTAAACACAAAATAAACCTCCAATAGATATATTCATGCTCAGCAAGACTTCCAAATTTCAAAAGTTTCTGGAAAAAACCCTCCAACAAAATACAATTTAAAAATGGGAGACAGAAAGTTTACAGATTCTTCCCACTTTATGACCTCAACTTCATTGAGCTAAAAACAAGAGGGATAACATTTTAAACCTGAAGTCTTTAAAGTAATAAAAGAAAAATAAACTACACAATCTAACTGATTTATCTGACATAAGAAGAGAGTAAATTTACCATTTACTTCTGTGGATAACATTTTAAACCTGACGTCTTTAAAGTAATAAAAGAAAAAGAAACCTACACAATCCAACTGATTTATCTGACATATAAAGAGACTAAATTTACCAGTTTCTTCTGTAGAAATAAGGAGGTTCTAGTTCAATTGTAAAGCTGATCTTTGCAGGAATTAAAAAATATACAAACACTGAAAAAGAGGAATAACTGCTTCATACATTTCATGACCCATTTAAAGAAGATATTCAAGTTTAAAGTTTGGTATCATTTCTGTAGAAATGACTGAAATCAGACTAGTTGTGATGTCACATGGGCTGGGAGGTAAGTTGTGTAAGTTTGCAGGCCAAGTATCTTGTTATTTCTTATCTGAAAATAGAAGTAATACAATGGAGGCCTCACCCTAAAAAAAACATATCTCAAAAGGTATATTTTAAAATGGAAAGGGCAGGTGTTATGTGACAACTAGCTTTCAAGAAGCTTATAGGAATTATCATGAGCCATTTTGTACTTACATATAACTGCTAAAAAATTTCCAATAGATTCTAGGAAAGATGCAGGCATTAGATAAAAATTAATCATGCTGTATTTTCATAAGTTGATACAAACTTACCAGCATTATAGCTATGCATAATACTTACCGTGTTTATGATCTCTATCAAGTCAACATCACCAACAATCACTCTCCCTGTACCCCCACCTGTTTTGAATGTTATATTATGATTGGCACCTGTCTGAAAAAGTAAATGTCCGTCAGTTGTCACAACTTTGGGCCTGCAAAGATACAAAATGAGTGCGGATAAAAGCGGCCATTAGACACAATTATTCATCATATTGAAAGATATGAGAGTCAATATCATTTTTATCAAATTACTTAGTTTCTCTAATGACACAAGTTCCTTTTGCAACAAAACAGCCATGATATGATTTTGTAAGTCTTAATAAAGTTATCTGTAAATTGTTTCATCTTAATTAATATACAAATTAACAGAAAGATAATACAGAACAAATTGCCTGAAAACTTGGACAAGGACAAATCTTACACAAGTTACATGTAACTAGAAACATGTTAAGATGGTTATAGGTTTACAGTGTAGGCCTATAAACTCAAGGATTCAGTTGCATATTATGCACAAAACTCCAATGCAAACTGTTATATAAAGAAGTTGCCAAATAGATCATCCTGTTTACTTCAAGAAGCACACAATCAAAGAAAGATAAACAACCAAAGACTGGGGTATATAACACACTAATCCTGAACCAAGGTGTGCTAAAGTGACAGCTCCAAGGCTGAATGAAGTTTAGGAGAAAGATTCTTCTATTCACATTCTAGAAGAGAGATTTTGTGACAAAACAAAAATAAAATTCTTAAACAAGTTGGTAGGAATGTATAACAACAAAAGATAAAAATTAAACCAGACTTCAAAATTGAAGGAAATGAAATTATGGTCACACTGTATTCAAATCTATTTATGTTCAAAAAGTGTTTCGAACTAAGGTATTCTGAAATGTATTATCAAAACATGATTTTTGGATGACACACAATACCAATATTTTGGTAATAGTTGCTCATGGAGGAAATTGGATGGCAAATATCTTTAACTTTTAATTTCCTTATCAACAACTTGTTTTCATTTTAAACCACATGCCAATCACCAATTCTGAAAAATGCAAGCCATGATAGTTTAGGGAGGCCAAAACAATAACATTTCCCCAGGCGATGTGTAAACCCCAGATTTTACAACTTCATGATTTGTGAGCATGCGCAGTTACTATTTTAATAACTCGCAACTAAATGTGTTAAAATTACTATTTTTTAACTTACGATATTTACTACTTTTATCAAAAATATCTAAAAGTTGATATATTATTAATTGGGTAGTATTACCTTTCATATAAGACCAAAATTATGCGATTTGATGAAAATTTGAGTGACTTACAGGATGATAAAAAATGCTATATCGGAGAGTTGAAGCCGTGTGAAATTTTTGGGACGTGAGTTTTGTGTTGTGTTTTATGCAGGGTGGGTTTCTAAAAATCCATCGCTACTACGTCGTTCATCACCTACAACGAATATGCGATCAGAGAGAAAGACAATATCTCAAGATTTCTAATGATATTGAGTTTTTAGTTTCCGAGAATTTTTTCAAAGAAAAAAGTTGAAAACCATTTTTGTTTTTATTTTTAAGCATGTTTATCAAAATACAATTACAAAAACTCAAGCATGGTTTGAAAGATAATTTTCTTATCTTTAAAATGAGATATAATACAGAAGTCACAATGCCCCATGGCAAGCGATTTGTTTTTTAATTGACCCATGATATCACAATCACATTGAAGTTGAGTTGTAACTCACAAGTTCTAGTTGTAAACAAGGCTGTATTATAGCTGGAATTTCCATATTTCGAGGGCAGTTTATATTAATTTGCCATTTTTAATCGTATGTAATGTTAAGCATATTAAGGTAAGCTTAATTAAATGATCAGCTGGCTTTAGAGTAATTTTAAGCCAATTTCAGCATGCAGTACTGACATTGTACAGTACCTCCGTAACCTAACTACTGACACTGTAACGTTAGTGTACACACGTACAAGAATTAACTGTGTGCACTATCAGCCATTTTCCACTGCAATTTGTAGTGTAGGCCTTCTGTGATTAAGTAACTAATGTTTAGTTATTGTGTTATCTTGAATTTAAATTCTTAGTTATTGCTGCTGAAAGGAAATTGACTTTTAATTAGATCAAGATCTTTTTGTAATCAAAAAGCACAATCTCTGCAGCTTTTTTATGCTTCGCCAATGGCCCGTTTCTGTTTTTTTGATGAAGTAGGGGGGGGGAGGGGAGGTGTGGGGGATATAATTTCTTGATCAACCGAACATTGCGGGTACGTTGTGCGTACCATCATGAATTTTCTTGATCTATGCGTATGATTTGTTAAAATACTATCATTGCTGAAAGAAAATTAACTTTTGATCAAATAAACTTTTTTTTTCTTCAACATTCACTGTGCCTTTTTTTAAATTGTTCCTACAACAACCATCTTTCATTTAATTCTATTTATAAACATTTACATGCCACTTTGAAGTTCCACTATAGCCTCCCTAATGATACCCTTAAATAGGAAAGATAAGTCACTGATTGCTCTAGAATATTTGGAGCTTTACAGCATACGTCAATACTGCTTGCCAATCCCAACATGGTGCTATCAACCTAATGAGATATGCACGGCATCAGGCAAATTACACCCATAATTCTGATAGTGAAAAGTTCAATGTTAAAGCAAAACGATGCTTTCCCCAGTCTTTATCTCTTATTTCTTCTGTAAATTCTAAAATTACTTTAATACACTGGTTATTCCAAGAATTAAAGGGCATAATTACAAGTCTATTTAAAACTGACTTTTCTCTTTCCAAAGGTACTGTAAACTAGTGCATTAAACAAATACAATGGCCTATTTGCAACAGCCCTTACTTCATCCCAATCCCAATCAATACTACAACAGCCCTTACTACATCCCAATCCAAATCAATACTATGAATGCAAATACATTATCCCCATGATTCACAACCACAGAGTATTGCAATTACTGTTATATAAAGAAATACATGTAATTCAAAATATTTTCAGAAATTCAGAGGAACAGTACCCAAAACAAATTTGAAATAGCAATAAGTTTCTATAAAGCCACCTGCAAAAATCACACCTACTCTAATATGTTTTTAATTTAGCCTCATTAGTACCAATGTTTTAGCATTTAAAAAGGTATATAAAATCTTTTACTGTTGATCCTCTACAGTGGCATAGCCAGAGGGGGCAGGGGGAGATATTCTTGCCCCCCCCCCCTAATTTTCAGTAGTGTTCCGTCCAGTGTTATTATCGATGAAAGAACATAAAGAATGTAGCGCAAGGCCCAAAAAGGAGAGACGGAACGCACAGTATTAATCAAGCTTCTGAAATATATAATAAACTCGTTTATACACCAACTCTGACTATGACTATAACTTTCTCTTGCTATCTCTGACCATCAGACTCAATCTAATCGATTGCAACTGTTTCTGACCTCTATCCGATTCTTTTAAATTAACAATTTTCTACTTTTTTTATAATTTGAATATAAAAGAACCTTCTAGTTATATTAAAAAGGGGAAGCACATCATAAGACTTAATGGAAAAATCATCTCACTTATGATTTGCAAATTCTACATCTAGGAAAACCTCGAACCAAGACAATGACTAAATGCCCTCAGAATACCACTACTGACAAAGCCGATGAAGTTATCCAAGGTCCACAGATTTAACGACAATAGAGCAAAAGGTCTAGCCTCTTATAAATGTGCAAACCGTAGCAAATTGAAAGTGATATATTCAGATACTCCATGAAGACATATAGGTAAATTATGTTAAAGAAAGTTCGTGAGAAATGATGCTGTGATCTCATCGAATCAGTAGTATTAAAAATGATGATTCCCTTATAGGTATAGGAAAACCTAATTTTTAAACCTTAGTGCCCATATCTCATAACAATTCTATACAACATTTGCATTTGATTCTATACACCTCAGGAGAAAACTTATGTAAATTATGTAACTTCCAGATTTCCATTTACAAGAGCTTTGACCTACGGTTTTTAGTTAGCTGATATGCAGTCATTGTATGTGCAAAGTGACCAGGCTGCCTTGTGTATACCTGTTTGTGCAATGGACATTCTCTTTCTTGTTTGGTACTGACTGGATGGCGTATGCGTTACTTCAATAATCCCCAGGGAAAACAGGCCAGAATTTGTCATGAAGTTTCTCTTAAACGGCGTGGTGGATGTCCACTTGGGAACCAGATAATTTGTAGAATATTAAGTACAGATATTGAAAATGCAAAAACTAGATTGACCTACTTGGTTATAAATTTTCTAGAAACCATACAAGTTCTGCGCCATAGCGTTACGCTGTTTTGTAAGAGATATTATGGGTAATCTTCAAAATGGCGTCTGAGATTTTCCCCTTTTCAGGGAAAAATAATATTCTCCTGAAGAGGAGAATTTTCTAAACTGCTATACCAGCATAGTTATAGCCTCATTTAAGATAAATATCATACTCCAATTCAGTGTTCTTCTGTCATAAAATAGTGCAGTGCTGCATTCCACACTTCAATCAAATTGGAGAGGGTCAGGGGCTGAGGGGGAACGGGGTTCAATCGACTTGAGGAAGAGTCAGAGGCTGAGGGAGAATGGGGGAAATGTTCTCTTGAGAGCATTTCACCTTCCCAGTTGGATTCTATCATGCAAGTTAGGAAGAAACAAATGGGAAATGATTGAAGTAAAATCTAACACATTCAATAAAATTGAAGACAAATTTGGTAAAATTATTAGAAAGTTTGGTAAAATTATTGGAAATTTTGGTAAAATTTGGCAACATTTCCCACAAACCTAAAGAAAATTTCCTGCATATCGAAGAAAATTTCTTGAAAATCAAAGAAATTTTACGAAAACGAAGAATTTTCACGAAAACGAAAATTTTTCACGAAAACGAAGAAAATTGCAGGAGATCTCCCAAATTTGAACAAGATTTCCTGATTAGCAGCAACGGTTGATGGAAACTTGATTTACCAGTGTGATTTTCCCATTTGTAACCAGGAAATTTTGGGGCTTCTTGTCCCCTGAGAGGTGACGTTTTCCACAAACTCAGGGTATCCGCAATTAATATATTGGTTGAAAAGTTGTACCTTTATAGTTTTTCCCCCCCAAAGAGGAATGTTGCCCCTCAAAAAATGTAATCCTGGCTATGCCACTGACCCTCTACCTAATATTAAAATCCCTGCTATGACACAATTTGTATGCAAATTGTGTTACAGCCTTGCCTTCTTGTTTGACACAGCCTTGCCTTCTTGTTTGACAGTTTCCACAACACAAACGATGCAAGAACACTACCTAATATATTTCCTTTCTAATTTACATTTGAAGTGCTTCAAACTTCACATCTCCCTGTTGCTACCTTGTAAATTCCCCTTTGGTCACTGGCACCCTAACCCTTTCTATACCATTTATGGGGTTTGAACTCCTTATTAAGGAGTTCTTTAAAAGCATACATATCAAGTTTAAACCTCTACATACTGATCCCTCAATATATGCCTGTATCAGCCCCCTCCCCTTTTCCACATAGACAACAACATCCAACTGCATATACCACTTCTGTACACATGTATTTAAGGAATGGAATACCACAGGGGAGTATTTCTTGAACAGACATTCAAATAAATCATCATGTTTTAAGGTCACTAATGGAATGCAGTGTTTCATCCATAAAGTGTACTGTTAATCATCACTTTATTTCCTTCAATTTACAGTGAAACTCGAAAATTTAAGTGGTGGTGCCAGGCACCACAAAGTTGGCACAAACTAGGAGGGGACATAGGAAGACCTATCTCCTACCTCTTGACATTTTCTCCTCAAATTTTGAGGAATTGGAAAATTGATCATCATCTTGGAGAGAAGTAGGGGACAAGTACCTTTGTCCTACCTGTGGCCTCTCCCCTCGACAATTGGAATTTCTTTGCGAGAATTGAGGGGAAGGATTCCCTCCAGACCTCCCGAAAATTGATCATCATCTTGGAGAGAAGTAGGGGACAAGTACCTTTGTCCTACCTGTGGCCTCTCCCCTCGACAATTGGAATTTCTTTGCGAGAATTGAGGGGAAGGATTCCCTCCAGACCTCCCTGTTGCACTGCTACTGCAAACTTTCAATGAAGATAATAGTAAAAATACACCCTGGACACACGGCCTACATACAAAAAGATTACATTTCTTTGCTCACTCCATCAAAAACCCCAAAATGAATCACTGAAGGAACCAAAAACTTGGTAATGGTCTTATTAAGAAGTAACTTTCAAAAGTATGCAATTTAAATTCTTTCTCTATGAAGTCATCCTCCTATATACTTACTAAAAACTTTTAGAAACTTTGTCCCACACCATCCCTCCCTGTTCCAATATCATTCCACCCTGTCCCCCATACCATCCTGTCCTGCCCCCCATGGCATCCCACCCTGTCCCACATGCCATGCTAATCTGTCCCACATTCCACACTTTCCCACAAGTCATGCCACCCTTTCCCACATGTCATGCCACCCTGCCCCACATTCCATGTCACCCTGTCCCACATGCCATTCCATCCTGTCCAACATGCCAAGCCACCCTATCCCACACATCATCCCTCCATGTTCCAATGACATTCCACCCTGTCCCTGTGGAGGACACCACACTAACCAAAACATGTGGTATTTGTGACCAAAACTTTTACTCCAGTTTGTTGCCCTTCAATAATGCAAATCCTGGTATTGATATGATCATTCATCTATATTTTAATGAATAACCTAAATATTACAAACATAGATAATATTTCAGGAAGTTTCACAATTTTGATTTCCTTACTTTCACAGAAAAGCTATAGTTTATTCAATCAAATTAACCTCAACCTGATCCTGTTTTTTGTTCATTTCGGTTGCTTTTTGGGTGACGAGTGTTCTTCTAAATAAGGAAGGATAGTTAAGTAGAGCTTAATTGTTTAAGTTTTAAATTCTGATATAGACACACTGACATAATTGCAGTATTGCCAACTTTAGTATATATTTATGACTTGGAAAAAAAAAACATTCTAGGCAACAATTTAACAACCTTTGACAAGCTAAAAAGGAACTTAAAGGGATTAGTTTAGTGGTCAAGAATGTCCATCTTGTCCATCTTATATGAAAGATGACTTCAAAAGACAAACATGGTGAAGAAAGTATTACAAGATCTTATTCCATTTAGGAGATATTCAAGTTAAAAGCTCTGTCTTATCTGTGTAGAAATGACTAATGCAGTAAGTCTACTATGGAAAGTTGGTGCCCTTATCCTCACATTCTTAACAATTGTTAATGTATTTTAAAGAAAGTTGATTTAAATTTTTAAAAATTATAATTATTTTTCCTCTTACTTTTCTTTAGGTGGTATATTGTAAATACCTTTCTAGATTCAGTTTTACAACTTTTTTGACATATCCCATGGTTTTTAAGCCACAAAACCGCAGGACAAAATATGATAGAATACATAAAGACTTTGGAGAATTTGAGGCTATGACATCACAATTAGTCTTGATTTCAGTCATTTCTACACAAATGATACCAAACTTTAAACTTAGATATCTCCTTAACAGAATAAGATTTTTTGAATGCTTTCTTCACTATTTTGTTTCTTATGAAGCCCACTTTCAAATAGGATAGACTTGCTTGACCCCTAAACTAATCCTTTAAGTTTTCTACAAAGGTTAAGACAACATTAGAGCATTGACTGTTATCATCATCATGTTCATCAATAAGATAATGAAGAGAAAAGGGCTTAAGAGATTATGAGGAGAAAAGGGCATAAGACAATAAGGAGAAAAGAGCATGAGATAATGAGGAGAAAAGGGCATAAGATAATATGAGGAGAAAAGGGCATAAAATAATGAGAAAAGGACATCAGATAATATGAGGAGAAAAGGGCATAACATAATAAGTGGAGAAAAGGGCATAAGATAATATGAGGAGAAAAGGGCGTAAGATAATATGAGGAGAAAAGGGCATAAGATAATGAGGAGAAAAGGGCATAAGATAATGAGGAGAAAAGGGCATAAGATAATGAGGAGAAAAGGGCATAAGATAATATGAGAAAAGGGCATAAGATAATATAAGAAAAGGGCATAAGAAAATATGAGGAGAAGGGGCATAAGAAAATATGAGGAAAAGGGCATAAGAAAATGAGGAGAAAAGGGCATACAAGAACACATCTCTGAGCCCTTTGTAACACATACATTTTCTTTAAATTAATCTTTAACATTTGCATGAACCTGCTTCATTCTTAGAATCTGTACTAATATCTATTTTGATTTCTTGAAGATTGAAGGTAAAGTGGCACTTCCCCAGGTGGTGAACTATCTATGACTGTGTTTCTGCTGGTGTAGAACAGAACGACTGATCTCAATAGACTACTGACCTAGCTGGCAGCAACAACAACAAAAAGTAGTTAAATTGCCATAAAGTCATTAAAACAACACAAATTCCCATCAAAAATATGATTAAAACAAAATATTTCTTCTCCAGATTTCAGGTTATTTGTGATGTGACAGATGTCATTATAACTGAGTACCTCCACTTTCTAAAGTAAATCTGTTGTTTATTCTTCTGATAGAACATTTTAAAGAAAAACAACTGACTATAATAAACGTGTTTTCAAAATTTGCAATTTACCACCAATCATCATAGTTCAATATCAAACCAAATATCATATCAAATCCAGGATTTGAAGAACAAAATATCTCTTAATTGCTGTCCCCATCACAATTTGCAACTGCATCTATTTAAAACTTTGATCAGCCAATACCAAAAGTTTTCATATACATTTAAAGCCTGTGCTGTGACCCTCACTCTACTCAAGATGTAATGCTCTTTCACAATTAAAGAAACATAATGTCCAGTATTTACCTGTCGACCGCTTAGTTATGTACATACAAATGTTTAATTGTATGTATTCTCTGACATACACTTGATGTACTCTCGGACATACACTTTAGATATCCAAGATAAATCATGAAAATCAAGTACAGTAATACAAAGGTATGAATTTTACAAAGCTGCATTATTTCATGTATACAGTGTATTACTGCGCTGAATGTCATTTCAAACACATTTTTATCTAGTTTACTTCAATCAAATTATGTTGCAGCTAATAACCTGATCATTTAAGGGTTTTTTTAAGTTGTGGAATTGATTGACAGTAAACAGTGACCTCCTAAGGTGTACACAAATTGAAACTTGTGTACTGTATATAACATTATTTAAAAAAATATTTTTTCCTCTGTAAAACCATGGTGACTAGCACTTATTGACATTATTTGTTCCAAAATTCAAAGAGACACCTTTCAAGCACTAGAAGTACAGTACCTGCCTTTCCAGACATTTTCAGTAGTTGCTAGGACAATAACGCCAGTTATCAATCTCCAAGGTAGAGATTTATATATTTCAATTTGTGTCTTATTGGCTGAAATACATGGTACAATGTCACTTATTTTGACAGGCCTATCAATGATCACTTTGGAATGATACAGTGTACATGTGTATGTAGAGATACATGTAGATGGCCTTTATGATATGTAGAGATACATGTAGATGGCCTTTATGATATGTAGAGATACATGTAGATGACCTTTATGATATGTAGAGATACATGTAGATGGCCTTTATGATATGTAAAGATACATGTAGATGACCTTTATGATATGTAGAGATACATGTAGATGGCCTTTGTTGATCCAAACCCCCTGAAACATCATGGCAAGGTCAGCGATATAGTTTTCTTGATACCAGCTTAGAAATTGACCTACCTGATGCTCTCCAAAACTTGACCATATGAACTCAAGATGATCCAAAAGGATTTACAGGTGATGGCTTCATATCTCTAAGTGGTGTAAGCAGGGAGTCCCCTGGTGCAAGGGATTTACAGGTGATGGCTTCTTATCTCTAAGTGGTGTAAGCAGGGAGTCCCCTGGTGTAATGGATGTACAGGTGATGGCTTCTTATCTTTAAGTGGTGTAAGCAGAGAGTCCTCTGGTGTAAGGGATTTACAGGTGATGGCTTCTTATCTCTAAGTGGTGTAAGCAGGGAGTCCCCTGGTGTCAGGGATTTACAGGTGATGGCTTATTATCTCTAAGTGGTTTAAGCAGGGAGTCCTCTGGTGTAAGGGATTTACAGGTGATGGCTTTTTATCTCTAAGTGGTGTAAGCAGGGAGTCCTCTGGTGTAAGGGATTTACAGGTGGTGGCTCTTGTATCTATCTCTTTGGTGTAAGCTTGCCCTAGACTGTTCAACCGGCTTTCCTTGTGCATGCTCATATTTAAATTAATAGATTGTTTAAATATACTTCAGCAACCCACCCAAGTCATAAATTATCAAGACATGAATGAAAACACAATTATTCTAATGGAAATGTTAAAGTTTTCATGTGACGGGCACAGATATTTTCGAAAGATACTTCAGTGGTCACACATGTAAAACTTTTATGATAGTGAAGATAAGTGACAAATAGGCTTATAACTGTAATGAAAGTAATTGTAATATTTCAGGAGATATTAAGTTTGTAAAATATCACACATTTGCTTGTAAATGATTGTCAAGTCTGGTGCGACATCACACACTCACTTTCTTACAACTTACAGCTGTAGTCTATTGCAAAAAGAAACTGAACTATATGGTAATATACTTCCCTAAACCCTACTTCAACAAAACCAATGGCTAGGAATCACAAAATTTCTTAAAATATTTCAATAAAATGTCTAATATAATTTGAGGCTGTGCTGTCACTTCCAACCTGATACTAATTTTAGGGCTTTAGGGTTTAACATCAAAATAAGAATTTTGAATAATTTCTTGACAATTTTGTTCCTTACTGTTATTTATGAACTACTGTACATGTAGGGGGGCTACTTGACTATTTAACTAGAACGGTAAATACCGCCATGGTTCACATGCCCATGCAAATTGACACCCATATCATATGACCCGACCAATTATAAAAATGACATCTCACACTAAGTCCCATATGGCATCCCATATCCCACATGATATCCAATCCCATCCCTTGTCCCACATGGCAGTCCAACATATCTCCCACATGGTATCCCACCCCGCGTCCCACATATCATCCCATCCCATCCCTTGTCCCATTCTATGATTCCATCATATGTCCCACATGGCATCCCATCCTATGTCTGCATGACATCCCATGCCGTGTCCCACATGGCATTCCACTATGTCTCCCACATAGCATTCCACCATACTGTATGTTTCACATGGCATTCCACCATTATGTCCCACATGGCATTCTACCATATGTCCCACATGGCATTCCACCATATGTCCCACATGGCATTCTACCATATGTCCCACATGGCATCCCAACCTATGACCCACATGGCATCCCACCCGATGTCCTACATGGATCCCATCCTACTTGTATGTCCACAATAATCCAACCATATATACCACATGATACCCCCCTCCCTGTGTCCCACATGGCATCCCTCCCTGTGTACCACATGGCATTTCTCCATATGTCCCCCATTGGATTCCACCATATGTTCCACATGGTATCCCTCTCAATGTTCCACATGGTATCCCTCTCAATGACATCCTACTTTATGTCCCACATGGCATCACATCCCATGTCTCCATGGCCTCCTACCATAGATGTCCCACATAGTCTCCTACCCTATGTCACACATGACATTCCAACCTATGTCACACTCTGTGTTACTCGTAGCATCCCACCCCATGTCCAACATGGCACTCCACCATCTTCCACATGGCATTCCACCCCATGGCTCACATGGCATCCTACCCCATGGCCCACATGGCATCCCACCCTATGGCCCACATGGCATCCCACCCCATGTCCCACATGGCATCCCACCCCATGTCCCACATGCCATCCCATAGGCTCCATAAGAAGTCCCATCTTTGTTATCAGTCCATGTTTGAGCATATGAAAGTGTCAGTTCATATAATAACTTATATGCAAATGAGTTGTTGAATAAGAAAAAAAAGGCGGAGTCAAATAATTATGCCTGATATAGCCCTTGGTGTATACCACATGGTATATATGATAACATATGTCCCGCATTGCCCCCATCCATGTCCCACATGACATCCCTCCCTATGTCCATATGCAGTCACATCCTGTCACACTCCCTAGCTGAGCATACTAAATACAAGTCTGGTCAGTTCATATACTGTAGCAACTGTATGCAAATGACACAATAATAAAGGCGGAGTTTAATAATCATGCCTGATACAACCATTGGTGCCCAAATATTTTGAAGATTTTTAAGGATTTTAAATCTCCTGTGCTACGAGAGAAACTCTTGAGGATCTCTGAAAAAAATTGGAAAATGATATCATTTTACAGTTATCTTCTAAGAAAATATCAAATGTATTGTAGACTTTTTGAGGAAACTACTGTAGTCTTTAATCTGTCTTAAGTGTGTTTGAAATACTTTTAATATTTTGAAAGGAAATTTTAACCTTCCATAAGGATATCTGAAGAAACTTTTAACTTTTTTTGAGGAACTCTGAAGAAACTTTAGGATTACATAGGTTAGCATTATGCTTTGCATGCTCACCAAAAATGGGGATGCACTAAATATCCAGTTCAGCCAGACTATCCAGCTGGTTCCTGCCAGATTTGCACAAAAATCCGGATAGATTATTCTAAAAATATGGCTAGAATTGTCTCTTAAAAGGAGATGTTGGTAATAGCTTAAATTTAAGCAATGTCTTTCTAGAAATTAATGAAAACTATCATAGTAAAGAAAGATAGTTTAAAATAATATCTTATTTAACAGTCTGAAAAGTTTAAGCTACCGTTAGAATAAATCAACCAAACCAAGTATGTACTGTATAACCAAACTGATACAACTATTGTAATGAACTGAAGCTTTTTCAACCATGACAACAAACAGTTAGTATAAAGTGGAAACATTTCTGGCAGTTTCTATCAGTGTATTACAAAGACCTACTGTAGCTTGATCCAGAAAGGGGTAGGGATGTCACTGACCAAAAGGGGCATTTACAAGGCATCAAGGGCACTTTGATGGCAGGTATGAGGGCAATTAAAATATAAAGAAGGGAATAATCAATGCAACAAGTAGTGTCCCTGCATCTTATTATATTGTCAGGTGAACTATAATCAGCATGAAAAGAAGGCAAAATAGTTATCAAGAGTATGTTTTCATGAACAAAATGTATGGCTCTTAGTGAGAAGGGGCAGGGTGGAGGCAATAAGGTGCACAGTGGAGGCAATAAGGGGCACAGTGGAGGCATTAAGGGGCACGGTGGAGGCAATAAGGGGCACAGTGGAGGCATTAAGGGGCACGGTGGAGGCAATAAGGGGCACAGTGGAGGCAATAAGGGGCAGGGTGAAGGCAATAAGGTGCACAGTGGAGGCAATAAGGGGCACAGTGGAGGCATTAAGGGGCACGGTGGAGGCAATAAGGGGCACAGTGGAGGCAATAAGGGGCACGGTGGATCACCCCTCTAGAAAAAATGAAACTAGGGTCCTGTGATAAATTTGTGTATCTAAATTAAACCAAATTAAACCATAGACATTCATTTATTTTATCATTGTTTATTGCCTTTTTAATTTATGCCTTTTTAATTTATGCCTCTTTGAAGGGTTGTGTCGTTTCTTCATCACTTTCATCTGTGTACAATGAAATACCATCTATTCAACTAAAAAAAAAAAAAAAAAAAAATTGATCAGCATAATAGTTGAAATACTGAAATACATTCTTCATGACAAATCTAAATTACACTATAATTAGTGAATTTTTATGTTTAATAAGCGTAACATTGATTTCCATGTAAAATAGCTATTACATTTTCTTCTATTTTTAGAATGGAATACATTATACAGAATGATGGGGTTTTTCTAAGGGAAATATTGCATTACACATATTTTTTCACAAAATGATGTATAATTAATTGTAAATAGTTTCTGCACAACCCACTAATTTGCTTTCTCCCTCAATATATAACCTTTTCTAAATGTGATTTTTGCACAAACTTTAAAGGAGGTGTACATACACTACTTTTCAAACAAACACATTTACATGTATTAAGCAATCATTCCAAATGCTTTGTTGCAGTTAATACTTAT
Source organism: Chiridota heheva (assembly GCA_020152595.1). NCBI lineage: Eukaryota > Metazoa > Echinodermata > Holothuroidea > Apodida > Chiridotidae > Chiridota > Chiridota heheva. The sequence continues at coordinate 854,894 of JAIGNY010000206.1, forward strand.
GTTTATTAGATAATGTAATTGTACCTCATTCTAAGTCCTCTATGTAATCTCTCACAGGGACTTTACACTGTGTAACAAATTATACACTTCACCTTAGATTTTTTATTTTGTTAATGTTTTTTTTTTTGTGAGGAAAAAAATCCGGTCTGGCCGGATTTCATCTAAAATTTGGCCATATCCGTTTCTGGCCAAATCCGGTTCCGGCCAGATACAAAAATTTTGATCCGGTGCATCCTTACTTAAAACATTTATGGAGGTTGTATACCTCAGAGCTGTCTCCCTGCCCACTTGATAGGAATTCAATAAACACTTTTTTACAGATGATTTTAATGGGAGCTCTACAATAGCATCAGACACACCTTGTAGGATGATTTCCTGACAGTGTCCATCTCCAAGGTGGGAAACATCCATGAAACCAAAAAATGCCCACTCTGGTTTTACTACCTGAAGAATTTTGAGCAATGAATCAGCAAATAATCTAAACAGTACAAAAACCACACACACTCATGAACTCTGCATGAACTTGGAAACCCACAAAGGAAGGGAGACTTAAATAATCTCTCCTCTCAAATTTCAAATGCTGACAAATAGGGTTTTAAGCATTTTTAGAAAGAAGTACACATAACTTGAACTTCATTTAGAAAACAGATAACCAGGCACAGAAAGGTGTGAAAAGAAAGGGTCATTTCTTTTTTTTGTACTCGAATTATTGGAAATATCATAAATTGTAATGTTTATTATAGCATATTACACAACCTCAAATGAAGAACAAACTGGACTATCATGGACATTCTTTAATAACAAACAAAATGATATTGAGTTCCTGATATTAAACACAAAATGTGCTAAAACAACATTAAATGCTACATGGACAGGTAGAGATTTTGACCCAGATGCAATAGCATTACATTCTAAGCAAAACAGTCTTTAAATGGTCACAATAGCACTTAAGAGTTTAAAAGTTATGACAAATGAAAGTTTGTCAATATCTTCAGCATGTGCAAAAGTGATGATGTATGAAAGGGAATACAGCAAAAAATCTCATATTTCTTTCTCAAATTACAAATATCAAAGGTTTTCAAATTGCGTTCTACTGTTCATTCTGGATCAAAGTTACAATATTATCCAATTTCCTGTTCACTGTCCAACTTGTCCCATTCAACATATTTTGTTTTGAGGGAAATACCGAAAACTAATAAGTTAATATAACATTAGTAATTTTGCAGTTGTCCCATTCTTAGGTCACAAAATATTTCACAATTTATGCTAATTAGATATCTAAGTTTTAACATGCTGTAACCAATTTTGATGAGACTCTTTGTTGTTTTCATAGATTTTAGTATATTTTAAACCATTTAAGCACATGTTACCGGTCCAAATAATATTTCTACTGTATTTCAAGTTTTCGCAATATACTCTGGGATGAACAAATATACCAAGCACTAATATCAGCAATGGGTAAAGAAAGCATTTCCATTCATTTAATTCAGAATGAACCTTTTCTCACCATAACGTTCCTATAATTGCAGGGTTGGGGTACATGAAACTGTGAAGGAATTCAACTAGTCAAATTTTCAAATAAAACTAGTTAACAAATCTATGCATACCTGTCAACTCTCACAGTATCACCACAAGACTCACTGTTTCTGGTATCATCTCAAGGTCAAATCTTCAAATCTTTTGTTAATTTTTTTTTAATTTTCCTTACTTGTTAACCATATAAAGTTTTAGTTTCTTTGTTTGATGAGGACTTAATGGCACCACGACAGCAAGGGTCAAATTGTGCCAGAGAGGTTGGATTATTCCAGAGGTAGGAAGAAAAGAATATAGGAGTGCTAAGGAGTCTGAGAGAAGAGGATTGAAAGAGGAAGAGATTGAATGAGGAAGTGCAGGGGTGTAAAAAAAAAGGGGGTCAAAGTGGGTAGAGGGGATGGGAGAGGAGGACTGAATATGGCTGTAGAGGGAGGCATCATAAGGAAGGAGATAATTTTATTCAGAAGGTTTTCTGGAAAAGCTCAGCAATGGAGTTGTGAGGGGAACTCTGGGGAAGTTGTACAGGGGGCAGGTAAGGAGGACGTGGTGGACTGTGAGGGGGCAATGTCAATTGTTGCAGAGGGGTGGGGGAGCCAGTAAGGAGGTTAAAGTGAGTGAGTGAGGTGGGTGTGACCTATTCTAAGGCGGGTAATGTGGACGTTGTCGATACAGGAGAGATTGTGGATGGTGGGTTTGTTCAGAATGGTGGGCTGGATGTCGTGGAGTTTATCAATTTGGGAGTCCCATGAGGTTTGCCAGCGGTCATGAACAAGAGTAGCAATAAGCGCTTTGATGTCAGAAAGGGTTTTGGGAAAGGGGAAGGTTGAGGGCAAGCTTAGTGGCTGAATCAGCTGTCATTGCCGGGGTTGCCAACACGGCGGCGTAATGGTATCCAGAAGAAAATAATCATTTTACTGCAGAGAAGAGGGGAATGAGTTGATGGAGGAAGTGGGTCATGGGTTTATCCCACTTAAGAATAAAGAAGTAAGGACAGACTTGGAGTCTTGAGAAGATAGCACAGTGGCTGAGCGGGGAGTACTCAATATAGTTAAGGGTGAGCAGGATGGTCTTGGCCTCGGCCGAGAAGATGGATGAGTAATTGGGAAGCCTGCTACTGAGGATGATGTCTTGGATGACAGCAGCAGCAGCTGAGTTGTCGCTTTCCTTGGAGCCATCAGTATAAATGGAGGTGTAGTTTGAGAGTTGATTTTTGAATTGGTTGTGGAGGTTGATAAAGAAGTTAGGGTGGGTTTGGGTTTTGTGATGAGTGGAGAGGCCCAGGTGGATGGAAGGGAGGAGTGACCCAGGGAGAAAAAGTGGGCCAGGAGAAGGTGCTAAGAGTGGTGGGTTAATGCCGAGATGGTGGAGATCGGGTCTGATGTGTAAGCTGAAGGAAGGGGATAGTCTTTTAGTCCTATTAAAGATGGTGGAGAAATTGGGCTACCTAATGAAGGTTGTAGACAGGGTTTTGAATGTTGGTGAGGAATCTAAAAGCATAGGAAAGGCTTAGCTTTCTACACCTTAGCAGAAAAAGGGGATTGACAAGACATCAGATTTTCCGACAAATGGTTGATTAGATTTTTTCTGTCACTTCAATTCTGAACATCGCATTTCCCGACAAAGAAGAATAAATTCTGACAAGTTTGAACATCGTTTTTCTTCCAACCATTTCATTCTGAACCAATGAACATTTTCTGGCAGGATGCCGCATAGCCAAGGGAAGATGGGAGAAGGGAGGGAAAAAAAAGGGGAGGGGGGGTGGGTGGGTGGAAATCAGGAAATTTAAAAACTTGCTAGTTTGTGGGTGTAAATGAATTTGAAAGTTTAATGCAAAATTAAGCATACATCCTTAGATTTTTAAGGTTGACCATTTGTTACTTGTTACTTTCTTTTTAAATATAACTTAATTGCCAACTTCTTTTCAAAAACTGATCTCATGAGTGTTTTGACTAGCCCATTACTCCCATGATGTAACCTATAACCACATAAAATAAATTGTTTACTGATAGATAAATCAAATCACATTTCTTATTCCTAAATATCATTGATGCATCAAAGCAAAGCGTCGGAGAGAGATCAGTGAACATCGCATTTCCCGACAAAGAAGAATAAATTCCGACAAGTTTGAACATCGTTTTTCTTCCAACCATTTCATTCTGAACCAATGAACATTTTCTGGCAGGATGCCGCATAGCCAAGGGAAGATGGGAGAAGGGAGGGGAGGGGGGAGGGGGAGGGGAGGGTGGAAATCAGGAAATTTAAAAACTTGCTAGTTTGTGGGTGTAAATGAATTTGAAAGTTTAATGTAAAATTAAGCATACATCCTTAGATTTTTAAGGTTGACCATTTGTTACTTGTTACTTTCTTTTTAAATATAACTTAATTGCCAACTTTTTTTCAAAAACTGATCTCATGAGTGTTTTGACTAGCCCATTACTCCCATGATGTAACCTATAACCACATAAAATAAATTGTTTACTGATAAATAAATCAAATCACATTTCTTATTCCTAAATATCATTGATGCATCAAAGCAAAGCGTCGGAGAGAGATCAGTGAAAATGCAAATGAAATAAATGCTGATATCAAGGCAGCTATTGAATTTGCAAAGATTTGTGATGTTGATGCTAGCAGCGATTTCCAACATCATAGGCACCAGAAGCCTCCATCAAGAATCAATGACCATCCTGAATTGGCAATGAGATGTGATTTGGAAACTTTTTATCAAAGAGAGTTTAAGATCGTGCTTGATAAACAACTTTCCTTTTTCTTCTTATCTGATGTGCCTTAGAACCTATAATAAAGTGTCTGTTATCCTCGAATCCTTCCAAAGAGAGTTTTGATCTGTTTGCCAATCTTTTCCCTGCTCAAATTCATCCAGACCCCTAGTCTCTGAAATGTGAAGTCAAGGGATTCAAATCCTTTGTCAAAGATAATATTTCAACAACTAAATTGGCTAGTCAAAAAACATTTTTTTCCATTGACAAATAGAGCACACAGGCTAGCCCTCACAGTGCCAGTCACAGTCCCTACGAATTAAAGAAGCTTTAGTAAATTGAAACAAGTAAAGACATTTCATAGATCAAAAATGTTGGAAGACAGATTGGAATATCTAATGTTCATGGCATGCAAAAAGGACATTTACTGACAATGTTCAAATTCCAAGAATGGCGTCTGTGTGGGCTAGCCTGAAAACCAGAAGGATCGCCATTAGTTAATAATTAAGAACAGAAAATTATGGGTCAAACAGACAATTATTTTTACAGACATTTATTCGATAATTTCCGATATAGTAAATTATGAAATAAATATCCATTTGACACCCCATAGGAAATGTTACTGAGAAATCAAAGAAATTTTGTTGTTGACTTGTGCCACTCAAAAAATTCTGACTAGTAAATAATAAAGAAGTAAGAGGGTAAAACATGTAATAAGAAAGTATCACATAAACTTGGTGTTTGGTTATCTAAAATCAATGAAAATTTTCAAACATTTTGTTGGGAAGTGAAAGCTTGGATCTACACTACAATACTATGAGTAGTATGTTTTATTAATACTTAAACAATAATATTTTACTGCATTTATTAGGCTTATGTATGTTCTTTGTTATCTATTAAGGTGTATAATCATAAATATTGTGGAAATTATGGTATTGTGACTTCTTTTAAAAGATTTAGGGGCATAGGGGAGGTTCCATGAGTTAGAACCACCCTACCGAAAATATAAAGTAAAGATAATGTTTACCTTTGTAAACATAATACATTGTATATATGCAATTGGCAGGAAGAAACACTAATTTCATACATTATATACATTAAAAGTGGATGAATAAGGATATAAAAATACTTTTAAATCATATACATCGCAAGGATGACATGAAAATCTATTCAGTAGGTTTCAATTAATTTATTACAAAAGTAAAATGTATGCATTCAAAAATGATTCATTAAAATAATAAGAAAAATTGGAAAAATAAACTTTGTTTATAATGTAATCAAAGGCTTAAAAGTCTTATATTTATAGGCAGACATACTGTACATAGGATCAAGATTTTTGTAGGTGTAAAATGAGGGCCCAATATTGTTTTATTAGAGAAAAAAAAATTATCGGCAAATTAGTAGTGCCTGTCGAAAAATAAAACTTGCACCCTCCTCCCCCACTTCCTTCCATTGGAAACCTCCTCACTACGCCCCTACATGGAGAGGTTTGATTAGAAGATGTACAGAGGAAAAGCAAATAACTTTTTAATATTTATATTTCTTCTTTTTAATTAAAACATTTGAAACTGAAGCATAATAAGTATAAAATAACTGTCCAGAAGAAGACAGTTTAAGATAAAAAACACTTATTAAACATAGGCGCCACGGGCGGGGGAGTGGCCCTTCAACTTTTCGTATGTGGGTATTTCATTCCACAACTTTGAACTCACAAACGTATCATTTAGACACATATCTTTTTTTTTTATAAGATAATTAAATTACTGGAACAAATGAATGATTCTCATTCAGATGACCATAGACCCACAAACATACAGTACATGAAACAAGTCCAAAGAGTTTCTTTCTAAAACGATCAATCTAATTGATGCAGAAATCACTTCAAGTTCATCCTCTGTCCAAGAGTACCTGGGACAGCAATACTTCCATGCTTTGGATCTACTTCTTGAGGATTGAATGAACATTTCAGGATTAAGGATGGTAGATAAGCCTACCACCAGATTATTACAGCAGCCAAGGGAGAAGCCGTAACTATCCCACCTTCGGTACAGCAACTTTATGGAAATAACATCGACATTGAATGCTTACGAGTACACTTGTCCATGGTCCATAATAACTTCAACGACAGATAGCCATCATCCCTTAGACTTAAAACATTCAGGCTTATAAAGTCGCTAATATTCTAGCAAAGGATGAGTCGGCACCAAGGTCCTCTCTCAGAGGAGTGGCAAACGTTTCCCTGTTACAAACGGAAAAATTTACTGCCCTAGTAAATAAAGCTTCTATCAATGTTCAACTTGCTGCTCATAAGGAAATCTACAATATTTGGGAAATACCCTTCAATTATTGGGAAATGTTTCTTCCTTTTGGGATAATTTTGTTTCATTTCCATGCAATTTTTCTTGATTTTTGAAACATTTTCTTCACTTTTCGAAAATTTCCTCAATTTTTGGGAAGTTTTGTTGATTTCCAGGAAGAGTCAACTTTTGGGAAATGTTGCCAAATTTTACCCAAAATTTTACCAAATTTCCCTTCAATTTGATTTTAATCATTTCTAAATTTTCTCCAATCCGGACAGAAAGCATGCAACCGTGAAGGTGAAATCCTCTTAGGGAGTTTTGGCCCTGTTGGGTTGGCATCTTCAACTTATGATTGAATTTGTAAGAGCTGCAACATCTAAACATGCAAAATTTAGTTAAAATTAGGCAGAATTTTTAGTCCCAAATCCACAAAAAAATAAACGGAAATTGCTGTTTCTTTTGAGATGTTTTTCTCTTATTACAAAAATATTGAAGATTTAAAATGATTTTCCTCACGACAACAGAGGTGGCACAAGGTTCGTGAACTTACACAAGGTTCGTGAACTTACAGTTTCCACCATGTCTATTTGCCAGTGGATAATGGACAGTTGAGCCCCCACCAGACTCAGCTATTGTCTCTGTTCACCGAGGAGCCAAACTGAACCCCTAGAAAAGGGACTGTAGGAAAAGTGGCGTCGTCCATGAACCTCTTCAAGCAATGCAATCAAATATTCACCAAAACCCATCGTGGACTGAGGCGGGAGTGCTGCTCATAACTCAACTCCACTCATGAAGGCAATAGTGCCAAATATCCAAATATTCCAAATATTTAAAGGATTTGTTCAAGAGTCAGTCAGTCCCCAGAGCCCCATTTATTACATGTAGGTCACGTGACTAGGTTGTCTTTGGAAGGAAATTGTGTAAGGTATGCAAATTCGATTTTTCGCGGAACACCGACCACCATGCAAGCGTAATTTCCGTAATACAGTCACATAGGATGCATATTCATCAAAGTGTTTGACGGAAGGATTATGTTCAATATATTTTTATTAATTATTTGGGATTTAAGCATAAGGTTTTAAAAATCTTGTGTCAAAGTTAGGTCATAAAATTTATAGGGTACAAAAAGTGGTCCATATTTGCAATGTTCCTGACTCAGTCGACACAAATTATCACATTTTAAGACTACATTCATGTAGATGACATTGCATGCATTTGATACATAACTAATTCGCGATGTTGCGCCCATGAGAACATGACAAAATGTTTTAACGAATTATTCACCAAATTCCTAATTTCTTCATCATTGTTAAATGTAGTGTACAGTAATTACCATGACTAGAAATGATCATATAAGTTACAATGAGCCATCCTTCTTGTGAAGTTGGAACCAGGCTTTTTTTTTATTTTATAGATCTGCTGCATACTAATGTATAAGGTCATGTGCATTCTATTTCTAACTTTACACTTTCAGGATTTATATTGTAATCTTGTTATCATCAAGGTGGACGGACGGGTTATCATCAAGGTGGACGGACGGGTTATCATCAAGGTGGACGGACGGGTTATCATCAAGGTGGACGGACGGGTTATCATCAAGGTGGACGGACATTGGGGCCTTCTGAGTGAGACTTTCATCTCACTAGATCAAGCATTCCTAATTTGTTGAGGGGTTGTTGTTACATTTCTTTTATGAAGTACTTTTACTTGTACTTCTTCAAGCTCTTCTAAACAGGTTGTTTTAGTTTCAGAAAAGATATTTAGGGCAAAATGTTGTTTTCAAGTGAAATTATTATTTACATCATTTTCTTTAAATTTTAGCTTCAGTAAATTTAAAGTAAGATCGTGGGTAAAATGCACAATGTATGTATTTATAAATCATATCATCAAATGTAATAGTAATAGTTCAGACAAATTTCAAACATTTCATTGATTACACACAATTTGATTTTTAATAATTTTTGTTAATGGTAAACTTCTTGTTTTACAGTTTAAAGTTTGGATGATTAAGGTAGTTTGATTGAATTGTCAGATCTAATTTGCATTAAAGTGCTTCAGATTCAAGTGCATAGCAATTCAGCCTCTGCACTAGACATTGCCATGGTAGTATGGTAGAAAGGAAAGTAAAGGATTTTCATTAGTGGAAAAATAGTATTATATGTTGTCATCATGATGTTAAAAATATGATGAATTAACTTCTTTTTTTTTATAGTGATTGCTTAATCCAAAATATCATTCTGATCACCTGAATTTTTTAATGGAATTGAGTGAATGGCAAAAAAGAATACAGAAGATGATGCACTTTTAATCATTTGTTGTTTCTCTTTTTTATGTTCATTTATAAGTTGTATCATAAACTGAAGCAATTACCATAGGAATTTTGTATTTTTATTACAAAGAATTTAAACCATTCTTTTGGTGCATCAAGCATGTCTGTCCTGGAAACCACTATAATTAGAACTTCAATAAAGATAGAGCAAGAGCATTTTGAAAATTGTTGATAATGCCCCTTATGTGAGTCAAATTGGTATCAGAATGTGAAATACAAAGGGTGGTTACCATAGTATGTCTAGAGGTGTTGCAAATTGGATGTTGCTGCTTTTGGTAGGGATACGTCAGGTTTCCTCAAATTAAGGCCATTCTTTATTAATTCTTATGCTTTTTAAGCAGATTAGAAAAATGACAATGTTTTCCTTTGTTGCCTAACTGGGGCCATTTTATCTATTACCCTCCTCCATTTTACCTTGCTGCTACCTTAATCAACGCCACCCTCCCATTTCCCCTCCACCTCCTAGCAGCCCTTCACCAGGTGGGAACAGGGAGTCATTGGTCTCCCTGACTAGATCACATTGCTCCCCTCCACCACTTTATCCCAGAACATATTTGTACCGGTGACATATTTCGTCCAATCGATAGTCCCCTCCCCCATCCCATGAAACAAAGCTGCTCATCTCCCCCTCAGTCCCAAATCAACTTCCTGGTGCTGACCCTGCTGTGAATACATTTGGATAAAAGCAGGGAATTTACCACTTTTAAAGTTCCCTAGTGTAAAAGGAAAATTAGTAATTGAAGACTTGTTCGAGGAATGTCAAACAATAAAACAAATGTGTGTTCCAGCTATACAAATGCATTACATGTGGGAGCCTTCAACATTTTGCCTGGAACAATATTGCCATTCTGTCCAGTGATAAATTTAACTTAAAAAATGCTGAATATTATTATCAGTAGAAATGAGCTCAATACAACCAACTTCGATATCCAAGAAATATTTAAAAAAATAACAATAATGAACATAAGGGATTCCCATTTTCTTTGTATACAACTTAGTGTTGTGCATGTCTGCAGCAAGCTACCATACGATATTGCCTTGAATTTGCCATGTTCCTGACTTAGCTGATAAATATTAATGTACATGTAGGAAAGTAATGAATTTGTGCGTCAAGCATAAATCTTAATCTTTTCTGAGATTGTCGTGCTGTTGCAAGTATTTTAGCATGTATAACAGAACAAAAAAGGAAAAGTAAGCCCATAATTTTCAGTACGTTGAATACCACGTTGCATATAATAGCGTCCACAAATCGTAATATGATGTAGTGAATGACAGCATCAACAGCCAATGAGAGCACAAAACACCACTGTGGAAGTGTTGTGCTCATTTTTAACAAGCAACTTACGAAAATGCCTTGAATTTGCCTTTGCCGTGTTCCTGACTCAGTCGACAAATAATAAATGCAGGAAAGTAATCAATTTGTGCGGCAAACATATTTTTTGACCTTTTCTGAGATTTTTGTACTGTTGCAAGCATATTAAATGTTTTAAAGCTTCAAAAATATAAGCAATTATTTTCCCAGTTTTGTTAAGTGGTAAAACAGAATCTTGTAAGGATAATTATAATTTACTATCTGAAGAAAGTTTGAGGGAAAAAATTGAAACAGGAAAAAAGTTAAATATATTTTCTTTAAAATACATTCACAATTAATATGAATGTGAGTATAGGGGCGCCAACTTTCCATAGTAGACTTACTACACCAGTCATTTCTACAATGATAAGACAGTTTTTAACTTGGATAACACCTTACCAGAATAAGATTTTTAAACGGTTTCTTCATCATTTTGCTTCTTTTGAAGTCCTCTTTCAAATAAGATAAACTTGCTGAACCACTGAACTAATCCTTTAACATACAGTAATAATTTCAAAATTTCAAGGCCTTATTGTTATTTGTTGCTTTCTTATTTTCTCCATTGTTGTGAACTACATTTGTTTGAGCAATACCAAATCTGGTGAGATTGTTTTCATCCTTAATTACTGTATCTGTTGATTTTTAAAGACAACATTAGCTTTAAAAATGCTTTATAATCTATTACTGTATGTATATTATATTGTGCTTTATAATCTATTACTGTATGTATATTATGCTTTATAATCTATTACTGTATGTATATTGAGCTTTTAATCTATTACTGTATGTATATTATGCTTTATAATCTATTACTATATGTATATTGTGCTTTATAATCTATTACTGTATGTATATTATGCTTTATAATCTATTACTGTATGTATATTGTGCTTTATAATCTATTAATGTATGTATATTGTGCTTTATAATCTATTACTGAATGTATATTGAGCTTTTTAATCTATTACTGTATGTATATTATGCTTTATAATCTATTACTGTATGTATATTGTGTTTTATAATCTATAACTGTATGTATATTATGCTTTATAATCTATTACTGTATGTATATTGTGATTTTTAATCTATTACAGTATGTATATTGTGCTTTTTAATCTATTACTGTATGTATATTGTGCTTTATTATCTATTACTGTATGTATATTGTGCTTTATAATCTATTAATGTATGTATATTGTGCTTTATAATCTATTACTGAATGTATATTGAGCTTTTTAATCTATTACTGTATGTATATTATGCTTTATAATCTATTACTGTATGTATATTGTGTTTTATAATCTATAACTGTATTAATATTATGCTTTATAATCTATTACTGTATGTATATTGTGCTTTTTAATCTATTACAGTATGTATATTGTGCTTTATAATCTATTACTGTATGTATATTGTGCTTTTTAATCTATTACAGTATGTGTATTGTGCTTTATAATCTATTACTGTATGTATATTGTGCTTTATAATCTATTACTGTATGTATATTGTGCTTTTTAATCTATTACAGTATGTGTATTGTGCTTTATAATCTATTACTGTATGTATATTATGCTTTATAATCTATTACTGTATGTATATTGTGCTTTTTAATCTATTACAGTATGTGTATTGTGCTTTATAATCTATTACAGTATGTATATTGTGCTTTATAATCTATTACTGTATGTATATTAAAAACAAAGCAAGTAACAAATCCTTCATCAAAAACAGTATTATTTTACCCACCAAGAAGCTTTGTTGAGGCCATGTTCCACAAAGAAGCTATCATCCACCAAACTGTACACTTTAAAGAAATTTTTCAACATCAAAGGCAAATATTTGACGAGGTAGGAGGCATGACATGGGATCAGGTTGGACACCTGCAGGGCCAAGGGCAAAAGCTCCCCTCCACACTCCAATGTATTGTGCCCCATGGAAGGATAAAAGTTAAACAATAAAATATGACTGATATTTTCACCCACATCATCAGTCATAGTTCCTATCACCACTCTCATGACCCCTCCGCTTGCCTCGCACGGTAAAGATGTTGCTTTTAGAATGAATTTGTGACTGTGAATGATTTGCTTAGCAAAAGGTAAATTCCCCCTCTCGCAAAATTATGCATTGTTTTGCACAAGAAACTCATGAATTTGGTCTAAAATTGAAATGGGCAAAATATTGCAATTTCCCAATATATAAAACAATTATACAAAATGAAAAAGCAATTTACTGTTATACTAACGTTAGGATTTTCCCTTACTGTGAATGAACAAAATGTGCATTATTCATTAGAACTTATCTCCCACTCACAAACACCCTTCTCCTCCTGGTCACTGTAAAGAATAACGTTAGACGAGAGTCAATGTAACTACTATAGACCTAACTGCAGCCAATAACAAAATTGATGGAGTAGCCTAATATTAGGCCCAAAAAAAAAGATGTCACTGTCAGCTGATCTCAAATTTAAAGTTATGAAGTTATGTAAGTGTTGTAATCAGATGTTTATGCAAGTGACTAGTGAGCCTACACCTCGATACAATGCTATTGCAATATTATGCAACATCACCAAAACAACAAACTTTTACTTCCAATGGCTACCAACTTCTCTCCTTACCTTGTAAACACAAAAAATTTAGTCCTTGGTATTAAGGAGATGTTTCCAAATTAAATTATGATATCACTGAGTAAAACTTATTGCTAGAAATGTATCAAAAAACTTCATTTCTGGAAGTTTTGGCTCCACGGTCCTTTAAATAGAATACCTGCGTAGAATTAAATTTTAGTTAGAGCAACATCGGCAAGAAAATTTCACAGGCGTTTTTGGCTTGTTCGTATTTACGCACAAAATTATTCCATGAAGAGGCCATTGAACTAAATAGCTTAAGTTTAGAACACTTCAATAAATCATGACCGGCTTCACACTTTGCAACAAGGCTTTAGAGTCAGCAAAACAACAAAAATATCAGCGATTGTTGACTTCAACATCTGCAAAGTGCAATTAATGGGGTAACATTTGTCGATTTGCTAAAGGAAGTGAACATACGCCCTTTAACATGTTTGTTCTTTGATCATAAAGTGTATGTATATAGGTACGTATATTACAGTGCCTGCATAGTATTGGCTTGTAACAATCAAGCATTGTAATTCTAACGCGGAATACGTACGCTCACGCCATTAGCGTATAACACGGTACGACTACGCTCGCCCTATGAGCATAAGCTACGCCAAATTTTGCGCACCCTAATTGTGCCACTTTATACAATTAATTTGTTAACAAACATGCACATGCGCCAGCATTTCATGAATTGTTTAGAGCCTTTCACAATTTTTTAAAAATTGTTGTCTTTTTTTGTTTTTTTGTTTTCAAATTTTGACCATTTAATTTTGCAGTGAGAAGGGAGTTGATTTTGATATCGAAAATAAAGTCTCCCAGAAAAATCTGGGAACTTTTTTTTTTTTTAGATGTTTAATCCTATTGACTTTTGATTAGTGTAGCGCCACTTTTTAATGAATATGGTACATACCCAAATTGGTAGATTTGGATATCTGCTTTATTTGGGTATGTGGACGCGTAGTAGCAAGTGACTTGACTTCAATGTTTTAACAAGTTCAACATGTTAACTATGAAGCGTAAAATCATTTAACTAACGTTAGGCTTAACAGTTAAAGGTTCATAAAAAATATATACAAATCTAAATTAAAAATATCGTGGCTAACGTTAGTTATAACTTTTATGCGAAAAGTGCCGGGCGATTCATGTCACATTTCTGGTACTTACTGTTCATTCACGTCAACAGCTCGCTTTTCCCGAAGTTCAGCCCCAGAATATCCGAATACGAGAGCGAATACAAATAAAGCGAAAATCCTCCATCTGCTACGCGTGTTCATGCTGGACTACGTTAGACTCGAAGAAATATATTTCCAATCCTCCTCTAACGAAATTGAGCACAAATTCAACAAGTTCCACAATGTTTTGGTGTCATCAACTTCGCTAGTCAGCTTGTATTAACGGGCAAGGTACTACCAGTAGTTTACATCACTCATGTGTGATACTTTACTAGGCCTAGGTATATATACTAATTTCTTTTGAACCTGCAAATTCTGATGCCGACACATAACTTTTGAGCTTTTGAGAACTCTCTTCTTTATCGATTCATGGACTAAATCCTTACATCCTAGCCACGCAAGAAATTGACCACGCCTCTTTTCGGCTGGATATCCACATATTACGATTCTATTTCTGAATCTGAATCGGTTAAGTCGGCAAAAATCCTTTAAGAGGACATGAACGCCAACCGAGCGTAAAAAGTATGAGTAAAAAATAAAAAAAAAGGAAAAACAAAACAAAAAAACTTGTTAGCAATACAAGTGTTAGTAAGTTAAGCTTTGAAACAGTCGAGACTTGATGCATGTACAATGTAGTGCATACAACATACGACGAGTGCTCGGACCTTCCCGGTCCCACGTTCAGACAACTCTTGTTACGTTACATAGGATAACATAACAAGATGACGGGCTAAGAAGGGTCAATCACCCCATAAAAAGCCCAAACTAACATCACCACCACCACCAAAACAAATAAAAAGTCAAAGACGCCCAGAATTAGTAAAGAACTTATCAATGTTGACTTTGAAATTGTAAACAGAATTGGAGCTAACTACCCACTCAGGCAAACCATTCCACTCATTAACAACTCTTTGCGAAAAGTTAAAACGCCAAATATCTATCCGTGAGAACTCTTTGATCAACTTCAAACTGTTACCACGTGTCACATGAGGAATAGCTGAAACATGCAAGAAAATACAGGAAGTCAAAGCATCACTATTAAATAGGAATTTAAAAACCTGAATCATATGGCCACGTACTCTTCTCAACTCAAGCGTGGTCAAACCAAGAAAGCAACCTAGATTCAAGAGAGAGATTCCTTACTTCGGGAATATATCTAGTGGCTCTTCGCTGAACCTTCTCCAAAATTAACTTATTCTTCTCATAAAAGGGGCTCCAAGCCTGAATAGCATACTCAAGGTGAGGCCTGAATAAAATACATAACTACTTCTCTACCAGTCTACCAAAAAAACAAACACTAGCAAGTTGCTAGTAATGACAACACATAGACCCTTTCTTGATCAACACAACCAAGATTTATTTGAACCATTCATGCAGTAATCAAAAGCCAAATTGTAAGGTTGGCTGAACTAAGCCAATCATTTATCTCGGTCCACGTTTTGCAGAAAGATAATGTTTTGTTTTTTTTATATTCTGTAGTGGGTGATTTTCTCAAAAGGCTGAAAAAGGTTCCTAATAAAAAGGATAAATCCATAGAACTTCAATCTACCTACTGTGGTGTAGCGGTTATCATACCTGTCTACAGACCACGAGGCCCCGGGTTCAAGCCTGGGGTGGGTAGACACGCCAGTGCACCACAACTGGTTATCAAAGGCCGTGGACATTGACTTGGTTGTCGGTCTTATGTCTGTCCGTACGTCGTACCTGTGTTCTCGTCCGGGTCGTATTAAGCGTTTCGTGATAGCATTTGTACTATCATAACCGAATACGCAGGCGACGACCCCGTTATTGTAATTGTGTGTTCAACTCTCTCTCTCTCTCTAGAACTTCAGAAAACATGGTATAATTCCCCCCTTGCTAGCGTGGTCAGGAAAATACTTCCCACCCCTCACCCCTCCCCCTCCCCCTCCCAATTCACCAACCCACAGCATGCCTATACTTTTCTTTCTTTTTCTCTCTAGACCCCCAGTGAGCAGGCCCGGATTTAAGCCCGCCCTACACTATGACAAAATCATAATAATTGCTTCTAGTTTTGGTGAGAAATCAAAGCTTCCTCACCAGGTGTGATTTTTCTTCCTCACTGCCGCCGTCACATTTTCAATCATTATTTACTTTATCATTATCATTGTCTTTTGATGGGGTTGTGTTGCATTTTTCTTGTAACTATGCTATGAAATTATGCTATGCAGTGGCGTAACACGGGGCCAGATGCTATTTGGCGGTTGCTAAGATGGGCCCTTTTCTGATCGTCTTCTCCGATGTGAGGCTCTTTTACGGGCCTTGTCGGGTGCTAAGATGGGCACCTTTTTATTATCGCCGTCCCTGAAGTCATCAGGTGCTAGCTAGGGGAGAGTTGGATTATAGTTGGAACACGGTTTGATATTGAAATATTATTTTTCTCTTTTTAATATATTTTAGAAATGATTAAAAATTCATTTTATTGCGTAAATGTGATTATGTTAATCTATATTGCATTTTTACTGGTGAAAGTTTTCTAAAAGAGGCTTCACATCAGGAGGTGCCCAGGGCCCCCACATTTTTAAATCTGGCTCTGCCAGTAAGTAAATTTCATCAGCACTTATTCTTCATTATATATCTATAGACCTGTATATATGCTCTATATCTTATACAATTTGAGGGAAATTGAACTTTCTTTATACAGTCCTAGAAGTGCTTTAATCGCATTTTTGTCAGTGTTTTCTTATTAAAAAGTAGAGGATCTACAGTATCTCCAAATATTCCCCAGCAGTCGGGCAGTTGTGGTTCTGCGTTAGGGATTTACTGTCTACCAATTTGTGCAATAAATTAGCCCACCAATTTAAATGTTGATGTTAGGCCTACATATACACCATCGACTGTATGTATTAAACATAGGCCTAAAAATAATCTTAAACACCAAATTGAATAAAGAGAAAAATGAAATACCTATTTTCTTTCAATATTGTATCTCATTTTCCAGTATATTATAGGCAGCGGAACCGGGGCCGAGAAAGGGGGAAGGGGGCTGGACTCAATAATTTTTCTGGGGGCCTGCTTCCCAATGATAAGAGAAGAAATTTTCTAATTTGGAGATTATATTGGCTTAGCTGCTTAAGGGAGAAAGTGCCATTTTTGAGCATCTAGAGAGTTAGAATATATATATATATATATATATATATATATATATATATATATATATATATATATATATATATATATATATATAGGTTTCAACCCAACTCTAATTGCCGGTGGTTTTGAGTAAGATACATTGGCAAAATATAATCTTGTGCATGGGGAGTAGTAAAGTCTTTGCTATGAAATTTCTTGCGGACTATGAGTGAGAAACTTTCCCCCTCCTTCCCCAGCTGTAAATTCCAGCAACCCATTTAAAGTTTTCAACAAGGTTGAATTGGGTTGAACTAGATAGAACTGGGTTTGAACTGGGTTTAAATAGGACAAAGTAGATAGCCTAGTTGAACCTAGTTCAACCCAGTTGTTCCAATTTCCGTATTAAACATTTGAAAAAACCCACTTCAACCCAGTTGAACTGGAATCCTCCCCCTCTCCCTCCCTCATAATAAATATCGCCTATGTATATAAATTTTGAACAACTTTGCCTTTCTCTAAGAAAATGTCGAAGCAAAACAGGGAACTGCAGTTATGGGCTAGGCATAGGCCCTATATGTTTGTTTTTGAATGGGATAGGGTACTCATTTCCTTCGGTAATTGCCCCCTATGCCTTTTAAAGATATGGCTTATTTATATACTTATTTTTGACAGTGAAGGTGAGGGACCATTGGTGATTTGGGAAAGTGCAGAACAACGTCACCAGATCTTTAAGTTTTGATACTAATTACAAGTATGTCTGATGTGATCCACCACCTACAGGCAGCAAATTTTTCCTAAATTTGTATGCAACTATGTCCACATTCAGAAAGGTTTCAGCTGTGTTCAGACACGTAAGCTAAATCGAATTAATCTTTACCTGCTTACAGAAAAACCCCAAACTTAACTCCTACATTTATGTCATTCAAAAGACTTACACTCAACCCCTAATGTTAACGTTGTATGTAGAACCCATTAAGCGCATGCGACATGGACGTCAATAGTTGTAGTACATCATGACGTCAAACTTAACGTGTACGCGCGCCCGAGAATTTAACCTGTCTGAGTTAGATGGAAGCTTTTTCAACCAATTACCTCATGATTTTGCCTTACAACAAAATCTGCGTAACTAAGTGAGGCAAACATCCTAGGCGGTACTGGTAAAGTACAACTAACGAGCGGCGCGCGCTTATGTAGTCAATGCAACTAACCTTTCCAGGTTTTCAAATAGGCCACGCCTACTATAGCAACGCGGTAACTATGTGGGGAAATTAAACCTCAAATCCGCAATCGTGCATTACCAGATTACCAATGCGTTGACATTTAGATATTCCCGAGGCCTGCCGCAAGCTTTGATTCATTTATGGCACTTCTCCGGATCTTTAGAGTTATTAGCAAAAAGAGATAAACAAAATTCAGTTTGCTAACTGCTCTAGGTAACAGCAATATAATTACAAAGCCTGCAGCGGGCCCGTAAGCGCAATATTTGTTCACTATTTTGCCGTCACTCAGTCTGTGTGTGCAGAAAATTGTTTAGTACAGTAAGTTGCTTTGACTACATGAGTGCGCGCAGTTAGCTACCTGTGCTGTACCAGTACCGCGTAGGATGTTTACCCACACTTATTTACGCAGATTTTGTTGCAAGGCAAATTCGTGCGGTGATTGGTTAAAACAAGCTGTCAATCCTTAAACCTAGAAATATTAATTAACTGTACAAAACAAATTCCTGCACAACAGACTGAGTGACGGCAAAATGGTGAACGAAAATTGCGCTTACGGGCGCGCTGCGTGTTTTGTAAATCTAATTGCTGTTACCAGAACAGTTAACAAAATTAATTTTCTTTATTCCTTTTGATAAAAAACTTTAACAGTCTAAGGATCCGGAGAAGTACCATAAATGGATGAAAACTTCCGGCAGGCCTCGCGAACATCTAAATGTCAATGAATTGGTGATGTACGATTGCGGATTTAAGGTTTGTTTGCCCCCACTTAGTTACCGCGTTGCTATGGTGGGTGTGGCTTAATTCGTAACTCAGAGATGTTAATTTAGGTTAGTCCTGTCTGCAGAATTTTCGTTAAAATTAGCCTCAGGGAAGGGTCAAAAGACTTCCTTGTTACCTTTTGTTTGCACTATGTGGAGGAGCCATATATTGATGTATCGTAATTCACTTCAATAATTCTGATACAGAATCATTTTCAGAGAAAAAAAAGGTCAAAATACATGATTACGCGCGGTCAAACCTTAACATTGAACGGGCATTTAATTCGCGAAACCGTAGATTCTTGATTGAGTTTGCACGTAAAATGACGTGGGAAAGGAGAGCAATGTAGAAAACATCCCTTTTTTTTGGTCTCAAATTATACTGTGAATAACTGCGACCTGGAAACCACTTCAATAATCTGGACACGGATTCTCCAATATAAAGATTTTTTGAACGCAATTTTTTCTTATATTACACACTAAGTCAATGAGAGGTGAACAACCAGTCTGCCAGACTTTAACTTAAAAAAATTAAGAGGTGCTAATCGCTATAGCAAAATCTTAAAAAATGTCCAAAATTTTTGTGATGGAGGGGCGCAGTAATATTTTTCCCTCCATTGGTATTCAAAATGATGATTCCTAATTAGGTAAGAAGCATAATTTTTGAACCCCAGGGACCCATCTAGAATAATTATCTAATTTTAATTCAGTGTTTGTCGATCATAACTGTAATGCAATCGAGTTGAAAGGGGAGGCAGAGACGTATAAAGCATAGGATTGATCATATTCTCAGTGGGATGCTTTCTTGGAAGTTGTGCATTTCCCGAAATTTAGGAATATTGCCCGAAATGTAACGATATTTTTCGAAATCGAAGAAAATTTCCCGGAAACGAACAAAATTTCCCGAAAATGATTAAACGATATTCCCGAAAATTGAACGATTTCACGGTTAGCATCTAAAAACTTGGAAAACGCGAAAAACGCGACAACCACCGGGGCTTTGCCCCTGAATCCCACAAGGGGCCGAAAATGTTTGTGCCCTTAAATTTAAACACTGTGCTTTATAAGCCTACAATTACGAACCCAGTTTACACTTCTTCAAGTCTAAACTTGTATAAAGGACTATTTACGAAACAAATTGGTGGAAAAATCATGTTGATATCTTATTCCGTTTAGAAGTTACAAAAGGTCGCTGGAAGTTATTTACATTTCAAATTCAAAAACTTGATCAGTGTGCTACAAAGTGACCGTGTGGTGTAATGTGTAATATCAAAGTCCAAACTGTATATCCAAGTTACTTCTTTACGTATTTCTATCAAATAAAAAGAGTGCAAGGCACATGAACAGATGGACAAAGCATGTTTTTGGAAAGTGCATGTTATATCTCACCTCAAAAACTAAACAAAAAATGCAAAAACAAAGAATTATGGATAGTGATAAATAAAGCAGTGGCGTACCTCAAGGGGGGCGGGGCTTTTCCCCCTAAAAAATCATAACCCCCTTAAAAAAAAAACATTCTTCAACTTCTGCAAAATTTTCACGAATTTCAAAAAAATCTTCGTCAATTTTCAGGAAATCTCCTTCATTTTTGGGAAAATTTCCTTCATTTTCGTGAAATCAAAAAGCTTGAAGATCTTTGGTAAAATCTTCTTTAATTTCCAGTAAAGCACTGTCAAATCGAGAAATTCTCAAGAAGTTTTGCCAAAATCGAACAAAATGTTCAGCAATTTTACGCATTTTCCTTCAATTTTATGTTAATAATTTCAAACTTTCATCAAAATCAAACATGCGTGCAGCCGGGAAATAAAATCCCTTTCCGGGGGTGGGCCCTAACTCATACGTCTCTATCCTCCCTAATCTGAAAACAGCCTTCAGTATTTATTTGTATGGTTTTTTTGGTTTTTTGTTTAAACGAAAAACTAGACATGACCCTTAAAGAAAGAGAACAAAGGTATGTAGGTTTTAATCTATTCATTATGAAATAGAATTGATACAATAAATAAAGACGATCTGCAACTTGGTTCTCCTGAAATAAATTTGACCTACGCCGAATTTGGCAGGTTGCAAGATTACAGTGTGTACCGTACGTGATGGACGCTAACAATTTCTTAACCTGTTAACTTGGCTCTTGCAGTTTCAGAACCGCATCCGGTGTACAGGTGTAGTCACCATTTTGACCGTATTATCCGTCGTGGCTCTCAGGACGCGACAGGTCTAGTATTGGAAACTCCATGCTCAAAATCCGCCATCTTTTAATTAAGAATTTTTATTTAAAATTTCATTTAATGAAGAGAATATGGACTTCAAATTAAGTGCTATTTATTGAAGATTGTATTTTAATGGTTACGGCTTACGACGCTACAATAAATTTCAACAATACTAATTCAAAAATTTATGGCGTTGTTTTTATTCGAAAAAATCATCTAAATTGGCAACGTTGAGGAATGCAGACGAAAAGTTCCGGTGCCAATCCGATATCTTAATAGCCACCTCTATAACGTGATATAAAGAATGGTTTCGTTTAAACATTTTTACTGTTTCAGAAACATAATAGAAAATATTTATTACATCAAAATATTTGTTGAAGAGTTACAAAGAGATAGTGAAGGAGAATGATATTATTATTTAAAATTTGAAATGAACGAGGCTAGTCTAACCGAAAACTTCAACGGCTAAATTAAGAAATTGTTAGCCTGGGTACGTACGCCACTTTCCATCTGCTGTAATAATTTTGCAATTTGAATCTGAATAGATAATGGAAACTTATAGTATAGCGTACATTTCTGTATGAAAGTTGAGATTAACCTAATATAGGTTTTTCATATCCCTAAATTTACAATCCGTCAACAAGATCCGTCATCTTGGAAATAAGTCCATTTCTATGATGAAAAAGGACTTTAAAATTTATCATTTATTGCTTCTTCCGAGAGAAAAAAAGGTGAAAGGGATTTGTGACGTCATAACAGTTTGCCACGTCATTTCAGGGACTGCTGATCGTAAACAATGCATGACACACATAACTTACCACGTACAAATAGCGTCGGATAACAAAAGTTTTCGGGCTGTTCAGCTCTTAATTTGCCATTTTTAAGTTCAAGCTATGATTAAAATGATTTGCAAATAAATGAAGAACATTCTCATAATCATGATAATGAGGGAATTGTTGTTCCTTTTCAATTTGAACCGCTTGCCAACGAGAAAGAAGGATATCAGGCTTACAACCCTTACACGGACCTACAGTACTAAGCCTGCATAGTCGGCATGCAATTCTTACTGTTTCGCAAGTAATATTTTGTTAAACATGATCATAATGATGTGTTTGCAACAACATCTACATTTACGTTTAACAGTCTAATGGAAATATAAAGTTTTATTTATCAATGTTCAAGTCTCTGTCGCTTGGCGTTTAGTCAACAGGCCTACGTGAACATGGTGAACTGAATAGCTCATTCACGCAAGTCAGTTTGCGTTTTTGCACTTGAACTGAGAGTTTTTGAAGAATTTGTTAAATTTGTGTTCGTTTATTTTTTAAGTTTTGATATGCTAAAAGGGACGGCTTGGCATATGGACACAATAATTACAATTCAGTTCTAATTTATCGATTATTTTTTCCTTCGATCATTGCCACACTAACTAACCAACATTACATATAAAATAAATCGTTCGTTTTTTCAAGTGACTTTAAGTCAGTAGTTTAGTTGGTTACAGCTTCTTCTTTGAGCGAGAGCTTATGAGTTCGAATCTCACCAAGTACTTTTCTTTCTTCTTTCTCTGTTTCTCTCATTTAAATTTTTATTACTCGCAAAACAGCAAAAATTTCATGTCAGAAGCGATGCGGTCAAGCTACTGTTTTAATCGAACAGAACAGGGTAAAATCTGGCATGAGCTGAATATGACACAGTACCCGTTAAGTACTTGGAAAATATTTACATTAAAAAAATATAAAAAAAGGAAGATGATAATTGACACTAGACGCGAAACTTTAATGGCGTACACACACACACACAATGTGTCAGCGATGCATGTTTACTTACAAAAGTTCCTGAAATGACATTCTTCTTTTAACATTTTCCCGCAAACGGTGGGGTGCAGAGTAGAACAAAATTATATTTTTACAAATCAAATATTCCAAATATCATATTTATCATTAGTTCCGACCCCCATGGCAGGACCACTTTAACAACTTCACTAGACTAAGTTAAGCTTTGAAACAGTTTAGACTTGGTGAATGTTTATCAATGTCTAATCTGGGGGTAAAGCATTTCAATCGTTTAGTGTTTGAGCAGTTAGGGAAAAAAGGAGTATTTACTTACATTCGTTTTAACATAGGGAACGTGGAAATTCAGATATCATGATTATTTCTTGTATTGATTATTACGTTTGGGATTATGTTATCATTATCAATGGCGATGATTGTTATTGATTTTACATAGCATATGGAAGCAGGTGTTCTTTCTTCTTGTTTTTAGCAGGGCCAAACTATTATCTATGACATTTTTATTTTGTGTATCTATTCTATTTGATGATAAATTAATTAAAACCTACATCACCTTGTCACTTTTCTTCTCTTTTTGAGAAACTGACTGAAGGCCGGTTTCAGATTAGGGAGGACAGACTGACAGACACGCGTATGACTTAAAGGCACCCCCAAAAAGGGTTTCCCGGTTGCATGCAAGCTTTATTTTGATAACAAATTGTGAAATTATTAAAATGAAATTTAAATTTTGTTGAAATTTTATTCAATTTTGGCAACAGCTCCTGAAAAATTTATCGAAATTGACAGTGCTCTTCTTGAAAGTGAAGAATTTTCTTGAAAATTGTAGAAAAATTCCCGGAAATTGAAGATTTCACGAACGTGCGGGAAATTTCTCGAAAATGAAGATTTCCTTAAAATTCATGAAAATTTCGCAGATTTAAAAAAAAAAATCTGAAAATATAGAAAATTTTCTGAAAATGGAGAAAAATTTCTGAAATTGAAGAAAAATTCCTGTAAATTTAAGAAGAATTTCCAAAAATTTCCTTTGATTTCTCCCAATTAGCGTGGAAAAAGATAAAGGCCTACTGATTGCTTTGAAAATTCATTATGGCTCCCATGCGCGCATGTTCCTGATGATAAGAATTTCACCTCCAAAGGTTTTTGGTTCTATATTGTAGATTGCGGCCCTTAATAATTTTGGTCCAAAATTGAAGTTTTTGATCAAAGCCCAAAGCTTTTTTATCCAAAAGTGAAGATTTTGGGGTCAATATTAAAGATTTTGGGGCCAAAATGAAAGATTGTTTGGTCGAAAATGGGAGGATTTTGGGTGCAAACTGTAAAAGGTTTGGTCCCTGATTAACGATAGCTCAGCCGATACGATTGTAAAAAATACCACACATGTTAGTAGTAACGGGCCACTATACAGACCCCGACTAACCAGAAGCCAGCATTCCTAATTTCTTATGAATTTGCATAGATTATGCAAATTAGGTGGCTATTGGTCGGGGTCTGTAAAGTGGCCTCTTAAAATTTTCCAGGTCATCGAATTGCCGTCACAAGATATTATCGACGACGGAGCTTCTACCAATCAGAAGTTAGCATTAAGTATATGCAAATAAACTATACACCTCGCTAAAAGGATTCTATGGAACAGTCGTGACTATCTTGTGATAGCAAACTGATGACCCAGATGAAAAATCTCAGGGGCCACTATGGGCCCCGACCAATCAGAAGTTCCGTCGTCGAGAATATTCTGTGACGGCAATCCGTAACCCAGAGGAAAAAATCTCAGGGGCCACTATACAGACCCCGACCAATAGCCACCTAATTTGCATATTCTATGAATATTCATGAGAAATTAGGAATGCTGGCTTCTGATTGGTCGGGGTCTGTATAGTGGCCCCTTACTACTCATGTTTATTTGATATTTCAATTAATAATATTTATGGCTTCGACAGAATTTGTTTGAGGTGAGGGGAGAAGGAAAGCCCCCAATAGCCCCCTTAGACACGTCACTGCTTTCTTCATTACCATCCATACACGAAAT
>JAIGNY010000206.1:885000-895000 GCA_020152595.1 Chiridota heheva
TCAGTGACTTATTTTACCTTTTTTCAATATTATAGATTTTTGTCACCCCAGCTTTCACCTTTTAATGTATTTTAATTGTTTGATATAACTTTTTAATTTCTCTTAGTGTTTTGTGTTTAAGATTGGTAGTTTTTACCGCTTTTTTATTAACTGCTTTATCTTATTCATTTATCTGAACTGAACGTTTAAAACCTAAATATTTCTTATATTTGTATATTGCTGATATTTTAGCTTTGACCTATTATGGGGTTTTTAGGTGTTAAATCATTTTTATCTTGGTTTTTTTTAATTGAGAAGTAATTAACCTTTCATTTTTTCATGCTCTTGTAAAGCACTTAGAGCTTTCTTTTAGAATAAGTGCTATATAAACATAACTTAATAATAATAAATGATAATAATAACAAAGTACGCTAGACCAGAAGAGGTGCCGTCGCCGAAGTCGGAGGCATCACGTTGGACCATAACGCCATCAATAGGTCAACTTCAAGGCGATGACCAACATGGTAAATCATTTAGATCCTGGAACCGGCAAAGCTTGGGAAGACGACGACGTCCGTTATACGCACAGCATCAGGAGAGACGGTTCGGGTAGAGTTCTCACCAAATCTATTACCAAGTGTTACGGACTGGTCTACGACAAACGCGTCAGCCAACTGTCCAAGCAGATCTTACGACCCTCCCGTAGAGTTATTGGAATAGCGCCACCACCAACATTCTGACGTCTTTCTTGCTCTGCTGTGATTGATCAGAAAGAACATAAAAAAGGTAGATGAGACTTGAGTTGATATGAAAATACAGCCCACATTAATCTCAGAGGTCTAAAACCCAATAAATTATTACTTGAAAAATTTGTACTTGATTATAACCTTGACATTGTATCCTTAAACGAAACTTTCACAACCTCATCTAGAGATTTCACATTTATAAATTACCACCTAGAATCAGTTGACAAAGTCCCTAATCCCATTAAAAATGTTTCTACAAGAAGCATTGCCCTACTAATAAAAAAACTCCCTTTCCTACAAATTAATTAACAAAGGAATAAATCCATGTGAATTTATCACTATCTCCACTAAAATATATAATCTCACCTGTAAAGTGACATCATTATACTCAAGTCCATCTAACCCTCTACCTATTGATTTTATCAAAGATTTTTCCCCAAGAGCAATCATATTTTACTAGGTGACCTTAACGCTAGACACACAAATTTCGGTAACCGTAATGGCACCCTTCTAAACAAACTATGTATTTACTCCAAACTAAAAGCAATTTGAAACTTCCACCCAACCTATATTAGCCATACAGGTAATGGCTCCGTTCTAGATCATGTTCTACTCTCACCGAAATTACTTAATACTTTCAAAAAATTCAATGTCACTTTTGACCTTCAATCAAATCACCTACCAATCTTCTTATCAATTAACCCATGCCCTAATATTAATTCTCAAAATCCATTTGCCAAAAATACCCACTTTACACCAACTAAGGCTAATTGGACTAATTTTAACACATTTTGTAATGATAACATTCAACCCTCTGAATCTTTAAGCACTTGTATTCAAATAGATGAAGCCATAGATATTTTTACTAAACGTGCTTCAAGCTATGGTAATTTCCATCCCCTTAAAGAAAAATACTCAAATTAACCCTAAAATCCAACTACCACCTAATATCGAAAGTCTAATTAAAGCCAAACGCAAACTCCGTAGAAGTCAACAACGTAATCCGACCAACTTTCAGGCCAACAATAATACAGCACTAACTCGAAAAATTGACCTAGCAATCAAAGAATTCAGAAAAGAAGAACTTAATGCAATATGTAATTATCTTCATACCATATCTGATTCGCGATCATTTTGGAATTTTTTTTAGTAAACTTGCAGGCAATGCCCAAAACTTTAATATCCCCAACCTACACCACAATAATATAATTGCCACTACCCACTCTGATAAAGCGGAACTATTAAATTACACCCTTGCCTCAGTGCAACATGACTTTAACTCCCCAGACTTTGACCCAATAGCATATGCTGGGGTTAATCATTATGTCTCCTTAAATAACCATCTCTTCAAACCCCTTCACATACCAGATATGACTACCTCCTCTGACACCGACGAATCATTCATTATCAAAGAATTAGTTTGAATCATCAAGAACCTTAAACTCAAAAACCCCGGTACTGACCAAATACCAAACTATGTTAATAAAAAACTTCCAACACAAGCTCTCAAATCCCTTCTGCTCATTTATAATGCTTGTTTTACCCTTGGCTATTTTCCCCTAGCGTGGAAAATAGCTAGAGTTACATTTATCCATAAACCTAATAAGAATAATACTAGCCCCCTGAATTATCGTCCTATTTCACTATTATCTTGCCTAGGAAAACTACTTGAAAGATTAATAGCTAGCCGTCTGTCCAGCTACATAAGAGACAATGACCTTTTTAATGACCTACGAGCTGGTTTTAGGGCTAACAAAGCCACTACTGCTCATTTGTTATCTTTATCTGAGGACATATACCCCAACTTAAATAACCACTGTTCTACTCTTGCATTATTTCTTGACGTCGAAAAAGCATTCGACGCCGTTTGGCATAATGGTCTCAGATTTAAATTGTCTTGTCCGGCCCTTAAGATTCCCAACAAAATAAGACGTATTTTATCCAATTTCTTAGATAATCGCCATGTATTTACTGAATTGCATGGCTTCCGTTCAACATCATTTATACCTAAAGCAGAAGTCCCACAAGGTTCTGTTCTAAGTCCTCTTCTATTTAATATCTATGTCAATGATATCCCACCTCCATGCCACTTGACCCCGTTAAAATTTCCCACTTTGCCGATGATATTGCGATCTGGGCCATTATGCCAAAACCTACTGTTCATATTAAACGTATCCAAAATTATATTATTATTTTACTTAATTGGTGCCTAAAATGGAGAATTAAGATTAATCCATCCAAGCAGTTTCATTACCCTTCTATTTTAAACACGTATATATCCGACCATTACCATGTATGGCAAAAAGATTAACCATTCCACGCAAGCGAAATTCCTAGGTATTACCTTTGATGCCCATATTAAACATAAAAACTGGCTAATCCATTTCAATCAAGTAAAACGTAAGCTTAATGTTCGCTTCGCTCAACTTATCAGACTTCGTGGAACTAATATCGACTTTCAACATTCTAATCTGCGTATATACAAACAATATATTAGACTAGTAATGGAATACGGAGCCCCGGTTTTATACAATATATCTAACACTACCTTTTCCAAACTCCAACGCTTCCAAAATAAATGCCTAAGATAAGCCTTACAACTAACGTTCAACTAACATCAAAACCCTCCATTTACTTGCCAAAACTCCTTTAGTAAAAGATCGCTTTAAAACCATATTATCAAAATACCTCCTAACTTCACACATAAATAATAAATCCAAAATAATCAACCGTTTCGCTAAACACATTCATTAAAAACTTATAGGTCAGCTTTTAAGATATACAAGTTTAATACGTACCGTAGTAAATTTGTTTCTAACACAAGAAATTTACTCATTGTTTAATTACCTATACCCCATCGTATCAGGTCTTTTAGAGACAACTCATCGTTAAACCTGTGTTGAGAGAGAAGTATATGCTCCATTGATTTATCTAAATAATTATTCAACACTTGTTAAATACACAGTGTGAGCGTGGCACATAGTGCTACGCCCAAGCTGTGCATATCATAATGGTCTTCTGTAGAAGACCATTTTCAAACCAGGTGCTGTGATTGGCCGAAGTATGGCATTTGACATACATCATGTAATATGGTCTCCAGTTGAAGACCATTTTTCCAACTCGCTTGCCATACCATACTATTACTTACCATTTTGCACACTTGATTCCCTCTCTTTTCCAAAACTGACTGGGTCAATTTTCGCTCTCATCTTTCTTTACTCCCCTATCCTTTAACCCTTCCCACTACAGCTATTGAGGTTGATCAACAGATATCCATACTCACTTCTGATATCCAATCTTCAATCTCTCAGTGCATCCCTACTTTTAACCCCCGTCCTCATCGCTCTCCCCTTCCTCGCCACATACTTGCCCTCATCCAAGATAAACGTCGCCTACGGAGACTTTACCAAAACCACCCCATTTCCCAGGTCAAAACCCGCATCAATTCTCTTGGTCACAAAATTATCATCGCCATCAAACTCCACAAGAAATCTGAGTGGGATGCTGCTTGTCAAGCTCTTCATAACACCAAAGATCCTAGGAAGTTCTGGAATAAATTCAAATCGCTTTCTGGCTCCCGTACTTCATCCACCATCCCACCTCTCAAAACTTCTCCCACTGACCCCTCTTTTGTCTATGACACCCAAGCTAAAGTCGATCTTCTTAACCAGACCTTGTGTAACATTCAACAACTTCCCCTTCATCCTACCTTTCTTGAACCTCAGCTTACTCTTGTTGACAACTTTGTCAATGACAATTCTCACCTTCTCAATCCTTCACCTACGCCCACTGCTCCTTCTGGTTCACCGCTGGATGCCCACATCACTTTGATCGATGTCCTCCAAGCCCTTAAACGCACCCGCAACACTGCCCCGGGCCCTGATCGTATACACTACATCATTCTTAAAAACATTGATGTTCATTCCCTCACCCATCTTCTGATTCTCTACAATGTTTCTCTCTCTTTGGGTTACTTTCCCTCCAGCTGGAAGTCAGGGAAAGTTATATACTTTCCCAAACCTGGCAAAGACCCCAGCAGCCCTCGCGACTATCGCCCAATCACCCTTCTTCCGACTCTGGGTAAGATTTTTGAGAAGATACTTGCCAAGCGCATTTCCGACTACATGGAAAGCAACGACCTCTTCAACCCTTACCAGTTCGGTTTCCGTCCTGATAGATCCACCACTGACCTACTTCTTCTCTTCACTGAAAGTATTTTCTCTTACATCAATCGTAACATTCCTTCTCTTGCTTTCTTCCTCGATGTAGAAAAGGCCTTTGATGCTGTTTAACACAATCGTTTACGCGACAAACTTCCCTCTCCTGCTCTTACTTTCCCCCTCGTATTACTCGCCTCCTCTCTTCTTTCCTCTCCAACAGACTTGCTTTTTCTGAGTTTTTCGGGTACCGCTCCACCACCTACACTCCCAATGCAGGGGTCCCCCAAGGCTCTACTTTAAGCCCCATCCTATTTAACATCTTCGTTAACGACGTGCCTACCCCACAGGGTAACATCCGTCTCTCTCAGTTCGCTGATGATATTGCCATCTGGTCCCCGGTTTTTCGCTCCACCCAACGAGTCTCTACCGTACAATCCTATCTCAACACCATCACCAACTGGTGCTCTACTTAGAGAATCAAAATCAATGCTTCAAAGACGGTCTCTCTCCCCATCTACAATCGTAGGATTGTTAAAGCCCAGAGGTTCCCTATGGTCCATATCCATGGGGCACCTGTACCTCACTCCTTCAAAGCCACTTTCCTTGGGCTTACCTTCACCAGCAACTTTCGCCGCCACCCCCTGGTTTACCCACATCAGAGCCACTCACACCAAAGGCCGCCGTCGCCTTGCCCAACTGTGTAAGGTCTCTTCCTCAACTCTATCCTCTACTAAATCTCTCCTCACTCTCTACAAAACGTTCGTACGTTCCATCTTTAAATACGGCCTCCCAGCCATTTTCAACGCCCCACCTAACCACGTTGCCAAACTCCAACTCATCCAGAACAAGTCCCTTCGGCTCGCTCTGAGACTCCCCCGCAGAGCTCGTCTCCCTGACCTTCACTCCTGGGCTAACGTCCCCCTTCTTAGAGACAGGTTCAATCATCGCATGGACACCCATCTCAGCGACGATAATCAACGCAAACGACCCCACCTTTCTCAGCTGCTAGACTTTCACACCGGCCCCTCCTGCTTCCCTTCACCCCTGAACCTCTACCTCCCCCCCCCCCCCAACCGGTCATCCCTCCCGACTAGTTTTTTTCCCTGCTCTTTGCCTTGTCATCACGTCCTGATGTCATTGTTTGGTTCTTCTCTTTAGTTGTTTCCCATCTTTATGTTTGTTTGTCTGTGTGTATTCTATCATCCTCGGTAGTGTTTAGCAGAACCCGGCAGTCACCTCTGGTGGCTGATGGGAAAATGCAAGTAACTACCGCGTCTGTCCGTTAATGTTGTGTATTTAATTGTTGTTGTTGACACTTGATTAAATTTGACTTCCCCTGTAATACACATGTATTATCATACTAAGACCAGGACACAGTTTATACCATATTACTACTGATACGCACTCTGTTAAACATTAATATCACTAGTATTCTATTTTTACTAGTAAAGTTTACTCTCGAACACCGACAATTAAAAACTTAAATTAATTCTGAAACTAACAGAACTATAACTTATTTGTATTTGTAAATAAACTTGTAGCCTATTTACCACTGTATTAAAGGACACCGGACTGAAAACCAACCCATTTTTGCCCTATATTCATATCAAATATTGTTAGTATTAGTGCCTATGAGTGTCTGTCTGTGTGTACATATTTATTGTATCTGTAAATGTATACACGGATAGACACATTTACCTATATTTAACTATTTACTTATATCGAGCCATTTATCTATGATAAACGACTGACTTTACACATATGACCCCATTTATCAGACTTGGCAGAGTTTATTAACACTCCTGCTACTTACTGTTTGTTTGTCTATACATATCCATTGTATCTGTAAATGTATAGACAGAAGCACATCTAACTGTTTTACTACGTTTATCTATTATTAGTACATACCACACAGACTCTAACGTCACTAAACCGAAATACCTAACCATTATTTAAGCCGACCTTCAAGACACACTACCGACATCTACCTACTGTGGTGTAGCGGTTATCATACCTGTCTACAGACCACGAGGCCCCGGGTTTAATCCTGAGGTGGGTAGACACGCCAGTGCACCACAACTGGTTATCAAAGGCCGTGGACATTGACTTGGTTGTCGATGTTATGTCTGTCCGTACGTCGTACCTGTGTTCTCGTCCGGGTCGTATTGAGCGTTTCGTGATAGCATTTGTACTATCATAACCGAATACGCAGGCGACGACCCCGTCATTGTAATTGTGTGTTCAACTCTCACACTACCGACCTCGTACTGTACCGCCAACATTGCAACATCCTGGTGTTAGTGACACCTTGTATTTACTTACTAAGTCAGGACACTGACCAGTTTAAATTCCCTTAGCATACTCGTTAGATTTTATATGTACTTTATTGTTATACCTGGGGGGCAGGAGCATCTGTATGCTTTTATGTTTTACTCCCTATTTATTTATTTACATCTATATTTGGTATTTTTATAAGTTTACTCGTCAGTTTACTATTAACTACCTATGACACTACTCAATTATCTTTGAATATTATTTTGTTGATGACCGCTTAGCCTTGACTATGGATTGTTTATTTTGTTTTATTTGGGGCTTTGTCATTTGTTTCACTTGACTTATTTATTCTTGCGCCAGGCTCTGGTGAGAGTCACTTTGGGTTCTTGATTTTTTTTCTTTTCTTTTTTTCTCTCTCATTCATAACTCTAAGTGTAACTCTAAGTGTCAGCATGGTACCGGGCGCAGGGCATTAGTCATTTCACTTTTCCTTGGTTGGCTGAGGTTGCCAGTGGCCATTTCAAAATTCAATCATTTGAAGTCAAACTTAATTTACCTGACATGTAAATCGAGCCAGCCTTTGGGCTGGTTATCGATAGGTAATGTTAATGGCTCGTAAATTATATCATGTACAGTTGATTCATTCACGATTTTCTCTGAAAGGTTTCACTTCAAACCAAGCATGGGTATTCTGAACGAGGAAGAAGCATTTGTGTGGAATCGGGTATAGTGGCCTATGCTTGCAAAAAATCTACGTCAAAGAGTCACAGAGAACGGAAATTTTACTGTTCAGGTGGCGAAACAAGGTATAAAGAAAAACACTTGGATCCCGTGAATTTCACCTATTTATCATCTCGATTCTGACGAAAAATCACACAGAGAGGCGATGCTAAAGATGTTGCGAATCTTCAGTTGCAGATTATACAGAGATGGAGAAATGTACGACTTCATGTCGAAACCTTTTTATGTGTGGTTGAAGAGAAACTACAAAGCAGTCTGTATTGAATATACGATCATTGAAAACAGATCTTAACCGTGTACGTTCAGCACTGAAATTTCAATGTAGATACAGAAAGAGCGCCACCATTAGCATTCTGACGTCATTCTTGCTTTGCTCTGATTGGTCAAAAAGTACACAAAAAGGAAACATCGTCGAAATCTGATTCATTCTTTCATTAGACATGAAAGAAGCGACATAGAGACTAGTCACAGTATAAAACCTTACAACAATACGAGAGACTGCTCCAGACGAAAACGTAAAGCATTGCCGGTGTCAGCTACAATGTATTCACAGGCATCAAATAAACCACGTCATGAATCGGAGACCAGTAACAACGTAGCAAATACCCCATCGGAAATTACCAGGGCAGAGATCAGGCGTAGGGTGTACGACGATTCTTGCGACCCTGACATCTACGGAGAGCATACCGCTAGACAGCTAGAGGAGACTTCACACCGCCATTCTACAACGCTTTAGGTGGTCTCGCCGCGCTTATGCCCCGTATAGGATGCGGCATGGATGAAGAAAGAGAAGTACTGAGACATTTGTTGAAATAGACCAAGAAACAGATAGGTATGGAAGAGGAGGGGAGGAGAGTGCAGCAACAAACGCTCAGCAGGCCGACACAGCAACTACCGTCGAATTTAAGCCGACAGAGAAAGAATTTCTCTTGTTAAAAGAGAAAAAGAACTGACCAAATTCGTGAAAGCGATGACGGAGGTAGCACACGATTCACTGAAAGCCCAAATAAAACAAGCTACGAAGGTCAACGTCTTGATTAAGACAGTCGAAGAAAGGAAAGGCGAAGTGGAAGAGATCCGACGCCCGTTGAGTACAGATCCGCTCGCGAAAGACATTTTGAGAGAGCTGGACAAAAATGAAGGAAACAGTTAGCAAATACTACGAAGAAGAGAATGTGATCAAATTACTTAAAGACGTAATCTACAGAACGCTGAAAAGCTACGTTGAATGATAGAGACATCTTGCTGTCAAATGCAAACTGATGGATTGTCTGTGGGACTTGATTCTTGTGCGGGAATCTTAAAACATTGTTTTGTATTACATGTGTTTGATTTTTGAGGAAAAAACAAGGGCAGAAGGAGTACAAAACCGTGGCATGACTCCTACGGTACCGCTGCGTTTGTTAGGGCAGATACTTTAACCCTCCATCCTGCAGAGACTCTGACGTAACACAAGCATTAGTGATTGGTCTAAGGATAGCATAAAAAGACAACGTCTTGCACGTCGACTTTTAGACATTGAATTAGACACATCATGCCTCAATACTCACCGGTATCAAGAACCGCCACGGTTAATTTCCCTAACGTGTTTAGAAGGATGATGTTGACACAGGAGGGAGAAGTGGTACCTCATTGGTCAGAAGACCGCCGAGGTACTAGAATCAAAGACCAGACTACTATTGGAACTTTGCAACTAAAGACAGCAACTTGTGGAAAGCAACTAACTCCAAAAGCCGTACGAGTTCACACACTACGAGATCTCCGGCATTCCATCTCTTTGTCAAGCATTACACATTGAAAGCCCACAAGAGGAAAACATGGAATGTCTAAACCACCCTGGAAAAGAGGAACTACCTCGTATTTGGCCCACTTGGACATTCAAGATATTCTGAGGTGGTACAAGACCAAAGAAGACGGTCAACATCAATGGACTACAGGAGGACAGTGGATCGAACGACCGATAAAGATCCCAAAGGCTCTTCTGAGAGCCACCAACCATTCAAGAAAAAGGAAATTCGTTTTTGACATTGTTATCGTTTGTGAATGTATTTCGTTTGTAATATTTATGCGTGACATTGTTATCGAACGTCCATGGGTGGG
>JAIGNY010000206.1:900000-957500 GCA_020152595.1 Chiridota heheva
AAGTTCCACTTTGCAGACATGCCTCCTTTTCCGAAACGAGCCCAGCCACCGCCATTTGTTTCCATATCGCAATAGACCTTTTACAAATGATAAGAAGCTGATGTTTATCACCATAAATCTCATTAAATGTAAAAGCTTTTCAATGAAAAGTAAACTACAAATTTCACAGACATAAAATACTGATAAAATAACAAAGTAATCAACGATCAAGTTCGCGTTGTAGTTATTTTTTCTTCAAAAAAGGTTTCATGCATACTCTCCTCGTTTTTTGGTTAACGCGTTAAAAACTATATTTCAGTATTTCGTAAAAAAAAAAAAAAAAACCCGGCCACATGCTGACATGTGAGATTATATGGGCGCTGATATTCGCACAAAAGTTTAGCTTTGACATCGTCGAAGTTCTCATCAGTCAAGCCAGAGTGACTAAATGTGGCAAAATAGGCCCATTGTATAGATTGGAGTACGATATACCTGTTAATTGGGTGGTTCCAATGAGTCCTTCATAACCACGAGGCAGTGACAGTGGCTAAGTAATTTACCTCAGAAATATTTGAAAAATTGTACCTTTTAAAGCATCACCCTTTCAAATTGTTAAAATATTGTGAATTGTAAAAGTTATAATGGGCTGATACCAAAACATTTGGGTATATAATGCCAATTTTGCAGTCAGGACTCAGAAACGGGTCCCTAATTTGTGGACTGGGCCTTAATTTTTTCTCGGCGGCTAATGTTTATAGGTGCAGCTGAATTCTGCATAATTTTTTTTCAAATTACAGTCGTTTATGAAATATTTTTGAAGCAATGCTTGAAGCGTCGTTAGGCATTGTTTTTAACCATTGAAATGCCTTAGGTTAAAATTGGAGAGCTGCCAGACCACACGCATGTTAGGCTTGCACTCAAGCTTTCACTGGCCTTTGGCTTGATCAAATTTCGTTCCTCCAGGCTCCACCGCAGGTGAGCTGGCCCGGGCATGCCTTCCCATTATCGACCTTTCTCGGCTGAATACTGTCTTTTAGGAGCTGGCGGCATAATACAGTTATGGAGGGACCCAATGGGCGCGAAAAATATACAAAATCACAAACCTGCGTGAAAAAGCCATTGTCTACGAAATAGAAGCCATTTGGTTTCCGGCACGCCCGGTGAAGATGTTCACAAGACAACGCTGGGTATTTTGCTGATCCCATCACGCTACAATCCGTAGATCGGCGAACCCTTGAATTACAGTGAGCTGGAATAAAACATATCCAGATCGTAGAATATTTTAAAGATTTTTACTTTACTTACAAAGTTGTTGTGCCTAGGAGCTGTTGTGCCAGGGAGCTGTTGTGCCAGGGAGCTGTTGTGCCAGGGAGCTGTTGTGCCAGGGAGCTGTTGTGCCAGGGAGCTGTTGTGACAGGGAGCTAATGTGCCAGGGAGTCGTTGTGCAGAGAGCTGTTGTGCCAGCTAGGCCAGAGAACTGTTGTGCTAGGCCAGGGAGCTGTTGTGCCAGGCCAGGGAGCTGTTATGCCAGGCCAGAAAGCTGTTGCGCCAGGGAGCTGTTGCGCCAGGGAGCTGTTGCGCCAAGGAGCTGTTGCGCCAGGGAGCTGTTGCGCCAGGGAGCTGTTGTGCCAGGGAGCTATTGTGCCAAGGAGCTGTTGTGCCAGGGAGCTGTTGTGCCAGGGAGCTCTTATGCCAGAAAGCTGTTGTGCCAGGGAGTTGTTGTGCCATGGAGCTGCTGTGCCAGGAAGCTGTTGTGCCAGGGAGCTGTTGTGCCAGGGAGCTGTTGTGCCAGGAAGCTGTTGTGCCATGGAGCTGCTGTGCCAGGAAGCTGTTGTGCCAGGGACTTGTTGTGCCAGGGAGCTGTTGTGCCTTCACGGCTTCCTTTTCGCCTTCACGGGTTCCTTTTCGCCTTCATAGCTTCCTTTTCGCCTTCACTGCTTTCTTTTCGCCTTCACGGCTTTCTTTTCGCCTTCACGACTTCCTTTTCGTCTTCACGGCTTCCTTTTTATCTTCACGGCTTCCTTTTTGTCTTTACAGCTTTCTTTTTGTCTTCACGGTTTCTTTTCCGCCTTCACGGCTTCCTTTTCTCTTTCCTTTTCGCCTTCACGGCTTCCTTTTTGCCTTGACGG
Source organism: Chiridota heheva (assembly GCA_020152595.1). NCBI lineage: Eukaryota > Metazoa > Echinodermata > Holothuroidea > Apodida > Chiridotidae > Chiridota > Chiridota heheva. The sequence goes on from JAIGNY010000206.1 coordinate 902,109, forward strand.
CTTCCTTTTCCCCTTCCTTTTCGTCTTCACGGCTTCCTTGTTGTCTTCACGGCTTCCCTTTTTGTCTGCACGGCTTCCTTTTCGTCTTCACGGCTTCCTTTTTGTCTTCACGGCTTCTTTTTCGCCTTCACGGCTTCCTTTCTCCTTCCTTTTCGCCTTCACGGCTTCCTTTTCGCCTTCATGGCTTCCTTTTCCCCTTCCTTTTCGTCTTCACGGCTTCCTTTTTGTCTTCACGGCTTCCTTTTCGTCTTCACGGCTTCTTTTTTGCCTTCCGGCTTCCTTTTTGCCTTCACGGCTTCTTTTTTGCCTTCACGTCTTCCTTTTAGCTTTCACGACTTCCTTTTCGCCTTCACTGCTTCCTTTTCGCCTTCACGGCTTCTTTTTCGCCTTCACAGCTTCCTTTTCGCCTTCACGGCTTCTTTTTCGCCTTCACTGCTTCCTTTTCGCCTTCACGGCTTCTTTTTCGTCTTCACGGCTTCCTTTTTGCCTTCACGGCTTCCTTTTCGCCTTCATGGCTTCCTTTTCGCCTTCACGACTTTCTTTTCGTCTTCACGGCTTTCTTTTCGCCTTCACGGCTTCCTTTTTTTCTTCACGGCTTCCTTTTTGTCTTCACGGCTTCCTTTTTTTCTTCACGGTTTCTTTTCCACCTTCACGGCTTCCTTTTCTCCTTCCTTTTTGCCTTCACGGCTTCCTTTTTGTCTTCACGGCTTCCCTTTTTGCCTTCACGGCTTCCTTTTTCCTTTCTTTTCGTCTTCACGGCTTTTTTCTTTTCTTCCTTTTTGTCTTCACGGCTTCTTTTTTTCTTCACGGTTTCCTTTTTGCCTTCCGGCTTCTTTTGTCTTCACGGCTTCCTTTTTCTTCACGGTTTCTTTTCCACCTTCACGGCTTTCCTTTTCTCCTTCCTTTTTGCCTTCACGGCTTCCTTTTGTCTTCACGGCTTCCTTTTCGTTTGCGTCTTCACGGCTTCCTTTTTCTTCCTTCTTTTTGCCTTCACGGTTTCCTTTTTGCCTTCACGGCTTCCTTTTCCCCTTCCTTTTCGTTTTCTTTTTGTCTTCACGGCTTCCTTTTGTCTTCACGGCTTCTTTTGCCTTCCGGTTTCCATTTTGCCTTCATGGCCTTCACGGCTTCTTTTAGCCGACTTCCTTTTCTTCACTGCTTCCTTTTGCCTTCACGGCTTATTTTTAGCCTTCATGGCTTCCTTTTCCCCTTCCTTTTCGTCTTCACGGCTTCCTTTTTGTCTTCACGGCTTCCTTTTCGCCTTCACGGCTTTCTTTTCGCCTTCACGGCTTTCTTTTCGCCTTCACGGCTTCCTTTTCGTCTTCACGGCTTCCTTTTTGTCTTTACAGCTTCCTTTTTGTCTTCACGGCTTCTTTTCCGCCTTCACGGCTTCCTTTTCTCCTTCCTTTTCGCCTTCACGGCTTTCTTTTCGCCTTGACGGCTTCTTTTCCCCTTCCTTTTCGTCTTCACGGCTTCCTTTTTGTCTTCACGGCTTCCTTTTCGTCTTCACGGCTTTCTTTTCGTCTTCACGGCTTCCTTTTTGCCTTCACGGCTTCTTTTTTGCCTTCACGGCTTTCTTTTCTCCTTGCTTTTTGCCTTCACGGCTTCCTTTTTGCCTTCACGGCTTCCTTTTCCCCTTCCTTTTCGTCGTCACGGCTTCCTTTTTGTCTTCACGGCTTCCTTTTCGTCTTCACGGCTTCTTTTTTGCCTTCCGGTTTCCATTTTGCCTTCATGGCTTCTTTTTTGCTTTCACGGCTTCTCTTTAGCTTTCACGACTTCCTTTTCGCCTTCACTGCTTCCTTTTTGCCTTCACGGCTTATTTTTAGCCTTTTTAGCCTTTTAGCCTTTTTGTCTTTACAGCTTTCTTTTTGTCTTCACGGTTTCTTTTCCGCCTTCACGGCTTTCTTTTCGCCTTTTCTTTCTTTTTTCTTTCTTTTCGCCTTCACGGCTTCCTTTTTTGCCTTTCTTTTTGACGGCTTCCTTTTCGTCTCCCCTTCCTTTTTGTCTTCACGGCTTTTCCGCCTTCACGGCTTCCTTTTTCTCCTTCCTTTTGTCTTCACGGCTTCCTTTTGTCTGACGGGCTTCCTTTTCGTCTTCACGGCTTCCTTTTTTTGTCTTCACGGCTTCTTTTTCGTCTTCACGGCTTCCTTTTTCTCCTTCCTTTTCGCCTTCACGGCTTCCTTTTCGCCTTCACGGCTTCCTTTTACCCTTCTTTTTCGTCTTAACGGCTTCCTTTTTGTCTTCACGGCTTCCTTTTCGCCTTCACGGCTTCCTTTTTGCCTTCACGGCTTCCTGTTCGTCTTCACGGCTTCCTTTTTGCCTTCACGATTTCCTTTTCGTCTTCACGGCTTCCTTTTCACCTTCATGGCTTCTTTTTTGCCTTCACGGCTTCCCTTTTTTTCCTTCCTTTTCGCCTTCACGGCTTCCTTTTCGCCTTCACGGCTTCCTTTTCCCCTTTTCGCCTTCCTTTTCGTCTTCACGGCTTCCTTTTTGCCTTCACGGCTTCCCTTTTGCCTTCACGGCTTCCTTTTTGCCTTCACGGCTTCGATCTCTTTCTAACGTAGGATATTGTACGTGCAAGCGCGGATATGTGCAAGGACCGTAGATATTTTACTTATGAATATTGGAAGGCTCAAATGACATTATTTAGCTTATACATTGTGATATACGTCTCTAAATTTAGGCTACTATAGCAGTATAGGCCTACCGCTTTGTAATACATAGATGGGGGTAGGTGGGGATTGAGGGTGGGGGTGGGGAGGGTGGGGTGGGGGAGGGGGTGGGGAGGGAGGGGTGGGGTGGGGGTGGGAGGGGGCTCTAACATGTGCGGTTGATGCAACAATTTGACACGAGCAAAAAAAAAGATCGTGATTGGAGATACCTAATTGCCAGGAAGATACCTGTATCATTCCAGGGTCTACGACGCAAGGTATATGTTTTACGAAGCATTTGGTATTTGCATATTCTATGCCGGAAAGTCCTATGCATGACGCTTGTCGATACTGGTCATGTTCCCATTCCACACTTAGTATCAAAATCGTGTCGGAGACTTGAGAAAGAAGTTTGAAAGGAATTTATGTCATGTATGTCGTCGGCTCTTGCTGCCTAACTTTTGACTTGAAAACAAGTTTTCAACTTTGGGGTGTATACCATCATGGAGTCAATTGTCAGAAAACTAATTTTGTAGAAAAGAGCTAAAGTTTTTTTTATTTCTTACCTGTGGGCGCTATCCCTGCAACAACCGAACATGCCAAGAGAAGAGGCAAAACGTGCTTCATAGTCAACGATTAAATTTAAATGTTATTAAAAGTAGAATGCGAAGAAATTGAGTAACAACCATCTGACCATGGACTAGAACTTAACATGGACAAGATTCTTTCTTGACGATCTCACGACACCAATTTAAACTTAAAACTGAACCGTGTCTTGATTATTGATATATTTTCCAGTGGTATGATATGTATCTACGGGAGTTCAATCTGATCAGAATTAAAGGATTGTGATTCTTAATGGGTTGGGAACGTTGTTTATACAAGAGAAGCCCCGCCCACTCAGTTTATATTTGCATAGTTGCAGAAGTATCTAATATGTTTTGTCCTGAACACACTATTGGGTATTGGGGTAAATATCCAGGTGTGTAGCCAGCCTTTCGGATTGAGGAAGGGGAGGGGGGAGGGGGTAGCAGTCGAGGGAAATAATTTGTTACCATTTATTATTATTTTTTGGAGGGGGGAAGGTGGAGGTCGTACGACCCTGTCGACCCCCTGGATACCCCATGCTCTCTACTAGACACATGGTAAAGTACTCTTTTAACAGGGGCGCCAGATGGAGTTTCAGGTTGGAGAGGTAAGAAGACGGAAACACACAATGGTCGGCCAAATTATTGTCCTAATGGTTGATCTATCAAATGGTACCAATTTCTTTAGAATAGTTTACTTCCCCTCACGATGAAATAGCTCGTTAAATACGCAGCTATACACAAAATAGAAATAGTGCGTGCATTTGCCGTGCTCCTGACTGTTGCCGCACTTTTCAGAAAAGATAACAGATAATTAAAAGAAATGACTAGAATAGTCAATCCTTCAACAAAAAATGTCCAATTTGGTGCATGTTTACGTTTGAAAATCGACGTCGGGGAAACACCATGTTTAAGTTCATTACACTTTCATAAATCCGAGTGGGTACGCGGTTACATATAAAGAAGAAAAAAAGCGATTTGTCTATTGAATGTGTCTCTTAGCATCCTTGTCTCATGTTCTAAAGCAGACTATGTCATGAGACTTTTTGAAAAATAAGAAGAAAAAAAAACAAAAACTGGATGAGCCTTGAAATGAATTAATAACAAAGATATCACATTCTATAGTTTGGTTCGATCATTGTAAGTGCATCCCACCTTTCCTTCAATAGAGAAGGAAATGTTTTTCAATTAAGAACAAATATATATATATATATATATATATATATATATATATATATATATATATATATATATATATATATATATATATATATATATATATATATATATATATATATATATATATATATATATATATATATATATATATATATATATATATATATATATATATATATATATATATATATTTATTTATATATATATATATATATATATATATATATATATATATATATATATATATATATATATATATATATATATATATATATATATATATATATATATATATATATATATATATATATATATATATATATATATATATATATATATATATATATATATGTATTATGAACAGCGAGCAATCTAAATTGTTACTTTCGACAACAGAAATACTCCCAACATTAAGATGAACTAACCAGCTAACTGTTAGCTGTTACCAGCTTGTGGATTAAGTATCGCCCTAAATGTCATTACTGTCGCTGATATAGGCCTTTGCATGGTAGAAACCAACACGGGAATCACCCAGCAGCATAGGAGTGAAGTGATGCACTTTCCCTTAAAGATTAGCTTATCATTCCTTTTTTGTATTGAATTATATGTAAAGGTAAAAGGGTGTTCATGTTCATCATGTTTTGCGCCTTCAACCAAACTCTCTATACAGCCGCCTATGCCTATCGGTGAAAAGCACGAAACACATTAAAAAAATGGATGCATCATTCGTACAAAACAAATTGAAAATTTTGCGAAAAACTATTTTCTTACCCCCCTTAAAGTATATCTTCGATGGTTTGTCTCACATCTTAATTATCAAATAAGAATGTATCATATCAAATGAAAGAAATTGTCTGGGTTTTTTTTAGTGACGTTATTAAATCCAGCGTCCGTGATAATAATCAGACAAATCTGTTCATAGCCAGATAACGTTCTTCATGATTTAGTCTCTGAAAAGGGGAGGAAGTTGAAGCTTGTATGTATATTGTGAAACTACTTGATGGACTTTGTTATCGGGTTATTAGGCATGTGAGATCGCCGCCGAACGAGTACCTGGCACGAATGATCAAACAATTCATTTTCGAAACAATTCATTTTCGAAGAAAACTTTTCGGTGCATGTGCTCGCATTTTTGACCCCCCTATTGGAAGCAAATCTTTGATGTACAAGAGTGTAGGTGCGCTGGGGCTTGACAGTGATATCGCAATCTGTCACCCATCTGTCGATAGGAATGTGGAAATCATTTTAACTGGGGTGTAAAAATAATGGGGGGTTTCGTTTCTGAGAGAAGCGGATTAGAAAAAGACTAGCATGAACGAAACAGCTCAAAAAGCATAAACAAATCTTGAAATTGACAAATCTAACCTCAAGGAGCCGGCTAGATACAACTTTATAGAAATTCAAGAAAAGACATGGTTGAAAGGCGTTGGTGTATGTGTAGCACAGAGCAGGTGGGTGTGTGGGGAGGGAGTAAGAGGGAAAACTCGTAAAATCCAGGATGAAATTTATGAGACTTTTTTCAGTCTGAGATCAATTTTCTGTAATTTTTTTCGGATTCGGTACTTTTGGTGGCTCTGTATTGACTGGGAGTACTTCCTTCAGCATTTACCAAAAATATTAATAACGTGAATGGTAAAGTCACATAAATTGACACCAATAAATGTTCATTATACAGAAATTGAGATTTATAATCGCATTAATATTTTTTTTTTTTTTTTTTTTTTTAAATTCATATGATCAGTCTAATTTGCATTTACATAATCAATTTTGTTTCCAACCTTCATTTTAAAATTTCGGAGAATTTTTCATTCTCCTAATGAAACAAAAAATAGTTTAAAAAAAGCTCACGCTCATATTTCATTTTTTAAAAGTTCACATTCAGTTGTGACTATAGGCAAGAGCCACTTTGGACAAATGAAGTCCTACACACAGAGCCGTCTTAACGCATGGGCACGCTGGGCAGTTACCAAGGGTCCCACGATTTTAGAGGCCCGTGAAAAGATTATCAAAAGTTATGTGACCAAAATTGTTAGCAATCACACGAAGTGAGCAACACATTATCCTTTCTTTCATCTTTGCTTGGATTCATCCTTTTTATTCGATTATGACTTGTATACATAAAATATATACCCGAAAATCGCAACAATATTGCCTACTACGTAAATCAAGCGTTCATTATTTCTTTCAAAAGTGTTACTTTCAAAATAAAGGGCAAGGAACCCTAAAATTTCCTGGTTAGAAGCGAAAAAATTCTACCGGTCGATTAAGTTAAATTCATTGGAAAATCTCATTCAATTTGTGGAAAATTTCCTTCAATTTTGGGGAAATTTACTTCATTTTGGGGAGTATTTTTGAATTTTTCGTTTAATTCCCTTCGATTTGGGGAAACTTTGGTTCATTTTCGGGCACGTTATTTCGTATTTCGCGGGATTTTGTTTATTTTCGTGCAATAAAGTCTGAGGCTTTACCGTAGACTGCCAGACACAATGGCGAAACTAGGCCGGTGTCCTGTGACGATAAAAAGGCAAAGCGCCTCTTAAGCACAGACAGTCACAACACAAGCCCGTGTACTGTTTAGGGCCCATTTTCATATTCAGGATGGGCACTTCCTTTCTGTCCCTCTTGTTATCATGACGGATCCTTCAATCATATGTCAGGTCCACCAAAAAAATAGATTGATCGGGCCGTTCTTTTCTGTTCCTTGCCATCATGATGGGGTCCCTTCAGTCATATGTCGGGCGCACCAAAAAGATCAATATATCGTGCCTTCCTTTTAGTCTCTTGTTAAAATGACGGGCCTTTAATCAGAAGTCGGCCCATTGAAAATTAAAAGATAGTAAGGCCCGTCCTGCGCTCGATAGTAAGGAACATAAGTCGGACCAACCAAAACAGATCAGAATTAATAGTTCAAATTAAACGAAGAAAATGTGAATTGAATTTTGTTGGGTTCTCTTTATTCTTCATCTTGGCAACGAATTTTGCACTTTCAATCTGAAGGTGGGCCCACCAATACCAATACACGCTAGCAAATGCAACATTTTTATATATTCTTATAGAATTTAGACCTGTTCGAGGACTCGAGGACTTATTGATTTATTTTAACATTTACACCTTATTAGAACATTTCATGCCACGAAATGCATATATACGAATTACATATTTAGTGCAAAATCTCCGACCTCGAGGGCCGGGGATCTGATGGCTTGTAATAGATGTTATTTTCCCATTGTAATTAAAACAAAATGTATTTATCCGATACTAAAGTTTTTATCGGTATCAAGCACAACAAAATTTGTTTAATTGTTGACGGTATAAAAACGAAAAGTTTTTTTTTTTTTGTACCCGGGTTTGATCTACGATGAAATCAAATAAAGTAATAGCTAATAGCTATTTAGCCTAGCACATAATAGTAAGTGCCATTCCATGTGTAGTTATTTCGGTGCCATTGCCCTTCCGGGGTGCGCTTTTTTTTTCTTTCTGCAGAACAGAATTGTCATTACAGATTTTTTCAGCCAATCATATACAAGAATGACGATGACGTAATCAAATATGAATATTTATATAAAACTTATGACTTATCGTCGGACTTAATAATTTGGAACATAGTAATTTCATGATCGCGAGTGAATAACATTACTTTGCCGGAAAACAATGAAGAAAAAAAACCTGACACTACAGATATGGCACAATTTAAAATGTGCTACGAAGCGAATCCTCCTTTGAATATCGAGGAAGTAGTTAACAATATCTCGGTAAGTGGTGTTCTGAGTGAAGTTCTAACTCTCGTTCCTTGTATCAAAATTAAGACATAATTGATGAAGTAGTAGTTAAGCGACTTTTCCTTGCATTAACACTCTTCCCTTGACACGTGTTGTAGGTACGGAGTTTTTGGTTAGTGTGTAAAAATCAAGGTGGGGCTTATTCGCACGGCAGTGATAACATATACCCTAACCTAAAACCTAACTTAACCCCAACTTTATTCGCAGTGCTGGCTTGAGATACTGTGTGGATATTCGCAGGGCTGCCCTGCGAATAATCACTTCAAAAAATCAAAGTTGTATAGCGATAGTTCTCACGTTGTATACGTAGATCTTCAAGCTGCTATATATGCGTGAGATAATTCGCACTAGTTGTTGGTATGCCTAGGCCTAGTACGAGTTCATGCCCAAATAGACTTTTGTTTAAGTTGTAGGTGAGTTTTATCCTTTTTGAACATTTTTCTCCAAGTCCTGATTTTTCTTTTTAGACGGAGTGCGTAGTCGTAGTGAGTACTCCATGCATACATTACATACTATACAGGCTATAGTATACAGTCCTTTGTCATAGGACTAATGTTGTATATGAATATTCACATTTAATTACGTCATTGTCAATCTTGTATATGATTGGCTGAAAAACTCTGTAATGGCATTTCTGTTTTGCAGAAAAAAAAGACGCTTCCGGGGTCTAAAGTAAATGGATTCAATGAGCAGGCGGTGATCGGTGACGCTATTTGGGAGTGCTATTATTATTACTATTATTATTATTGTTGTTGTTATTGTTGTTGTTGTTGTTATCATTATTATTATTATTATTATTATTAGTATTAGTATTAGTATTATTAGTGTTATTATTATTATTATCATTGGAATTGTTATCTCTATTGTTATTACCACTATTGTTACTACTATCATTATTTCTATTAATATTACTATTATGATTAAAATTGTACTCTATATATACTTTTTTATGAATACATTCGTACATGCATGATTTTATCAGCATATTCATTTATTAATTATTAACAAGATATTACACACTTTTCAATGAATAGGCTTCAGTCCACCTTTACCTGTGCTTATCACATTAACTGTATCTCTTACACACTCTCTTGTACGTAGCTTATCTAAGACTATTCTTGTATCATTTTGTATTTTTTACAGCACCTGATGAAGGCCTAAGGCAAAAAGCTTGAACAAAAACGTAGCAATATTAAACGTCTTCCTCGGGTTTTTTTCAATCTCACAACTATTATTATGAGCGAGAACCAACAACGTTTTGGACCATGGATATTTCTCTTGATTATATACATATAGATATATATATATATATATATATATATATATATATATATATATATATATATATATATATATATATATATATATATATATATATATATATATATATATATATATATATATATATATATATATATATATATATATATATATATATATATATATATATATATATATATATATATATATATATATATATATATATATATATATATATATATATATATATATATATATATATATATATATATATTTATATATAATTTAAAGATAATAATAAAGTGTGAACAATAGCCACATCAGTAGAACAAGTTAAATATGAAAGATTACTTGGTATATGGCTGGATGATCAACTTCGCTGAGAAGAACAAATAAATAAGTTATGTAAACTGATAGGATCTAAGGTATCCCTATTAAGAAGAATTAAGCATGTAGATGAGCCAACTTGTAAGCTTTTTATACCGGATACATTTTGCCATTTATCGACTACTGCAATCTGATATGGGGAACATGTTCCAAATCAAACTTAAGCAGAATCCACAAACTACAAAAGAACAGATAAGACAAAACCTTTCTTTAAAATGCACATTAACAATTGTTAACAAGTGTTAGGAATGTGAGGATGAAGGCACCAAACTTCCATAGTAGACTTAATACAACAGTCACTTCTAAACAGATATGACAGGACTTTAAACTTGAATATCTCCTAAACAGAAAAAAAAAGATTTTTGTATGCTTTCTTTACCATTGTGTTTGTATTAAAGATATTTTTTAAGATGGACTTGCTTGACCACTGAAGTAATCCTTTAAAGAGCGATGACTTAACGAGGCTTTACATTTGGGGAATTATAACAGAAGACAATTGTCTCGGGACCTAAGGGATTATCTATCTTTCTGTCTGATATCTATACCGGTGATATGAAGAAGTTTTGATTTTTAAATTAATATGCTCAGATACAGCATTATGATCTAATCTTGTATCTTAACAGTCGATGATATTTCGACATGAGCATTACCAACGGTAGTGTTACCTGAGTCGTGTATTCATGATGATATTTTGACATTACCAACGGCAGTGTTACCAAAGTTGTGTATTCATGATGAAATTTTGACATTACCAACGGCAGTGTTACTTAAGTCGTGTATTCATGATGATAGTTTGACATTACCAACGGCAGTGTTACTTAAGTCGTGTATTCATGATGATATTTTGACATTACCAACGGCAGTGTTACTTAAGTCGTGTATTCATGATGATATTTTGACATTACCAACGGCAGTGTTACTTAAGTCGTGTATTCATGATGATATTTTGACATTACCAACGGCAGTGTTACTTAAGTCGTGTATTAATGATGATATTTTGACATTACCAACGGCAGTGTTACTTAAGTCGTGTATTCATGATGATATTTTGACATTACCAACGGCAGTGTTACTTAAGTCGTGTATTAATGATGATATTTTGACATTACCAACGGCAGTGTTACTTAAGTCGTGTATTCATGATGATATTTTGACATTACCAACGGCAGTGTTACTTAAGTCGTGTATTAATGATGATATTTTGACATTACCAACGGCAGTGTTACCTAAGTCGTGTATTCATGATAATAGTTTGACATTACCAACGGCAGTGCTACCTATGTCGTGGTTAAATAAATAGAACAAAACCAAATATGATTATTTCAGTTTTGTTCTTCATCTTAAGCTTAGTGTCCAATGTTTTTCTTCTCTGAAGTAGTTTGTGATTATTGAATAGCAGTATAAACTTCAGATTGGTTTCTAGCATCAAAAACAATATCTAAACCGTGGGCATCAGCATAGCTTGTTTCCAGTGGCGCCGGAAAAGGGGGAATGAGGGCACGTTACCCCGAATCCCAAAAATCTAAAACATTCAAAATTGTTTCGTTGATTTATTATTTTATTTTTCAAATTATTTTATCGACATGATTTCTAAGCAATTTCTTGCCACCTCAACCACGAAAAACGTAGGATTTCCGAGAGCTCTGCCCCCCCCCCTCTCTTCCATTAGGGGCCCTTAAGCGGGCTCTGGACCACTCGTCGTTAGGTATATGGACAGGTAGCAGTAACATAGCCTAAAATGATTTAAAATATTCTAAAAATTATAAAAATAAAAAATTTCACCAAAATAAAAAATCTCATCAAAGTCAGTTAGAAATTTAGCATTTAAATTTGTGAAATTTTGGTACCGAATTAACATAAATTGTACAATAAAATACTTTGTGACATTACAACAAGAACACCATGGCTATTGCTTATGTTTAGTTACTGCTTTTAAATCCTTTCCCTAAATTTTATGAGAGTAAATAGTTGGCTATAATGCACAGGAAAGAAAATTTTACGATAGTCTTGACCCATTTAACAGTAAATGCAATTTGATCTATCTTTGGTGAGGTTGAAGTCTAGGAGAGAAGTATTCAAGTTTACATTAAAGATTTTGAGCTGTGTTCTTGTCCATACATCATAACGTTTGCATGTTCTTAAAAGTTTTTTAAGATTTAATTACAAAATATAAATGCTATTTTAACCATTTAAAGATTGATCTGATTACGTTTCCAGGTGTGAATATACCTTCCTAAAGCAACAGAAAAGATTGAATTACGATTCCCTCGGTTTGTTAATGAATAAAAAGACAATTTGGCTAGGGGCAAGAGTGGGAGGAGGAGGGGAGGGGGGGGGGGGTATCATGGGTGGGCAATTCCCCCTAGTTAGCATGTTGAAAATACGGTCCATGAAATACTCGAAGACTATTTTTGCACTATCCAGTACTTAAAATATGTTAAGTGAGTCAACTTTGATTGAACATATTCGTCGCTTTCGTTAGCTAATCGTCACTTTTCATGGTCTCTGATGCTCACACACACGAACACAATTCGATAGCTATATTCCAAAAAAGAAAACAACGCATTTCTTGTTTTGTGATCTATAACTTTCCCGATATTCCCATTCACCTATCATTTTCCAACTTAAGACAGCAACAGTTTTGAAAACAAATATTTTTCCAAAAAGGAATAAAAGAATGTCTGATTGACAAATTGTTCTTAAAATTTGCGACGCAAGGGGAAGGGGGAAGGGAAAACTTCTCCTGCCCGGTTGCTACACCACTGCACGAATACTACCAAAGGACAGGTCTCGGCTTAAGGACATAATAATCACAATTCAGTTCAATTCAGTTTAATTGGTTATGTTGCCCAGTGAATAAGTCCATAACCTTAGCATCGGAGGCGGAAGATATTTTTATAGGAGGGGGAGGGGGAGCTTCTAACTCATAGAAAATGTTTCATATACTTTAACCTTCTAGACTGCTAAATGCTCGGAAATGGCACTTTCGCCTCTTAAGCTAATATAACCCCAAATCAGACATTTTCTTTTAGTATTGGGGGCAGGCCCCAGCAAAATTATTGGGGCCTGGCACCCGGTTCTGCCGCCTATTCTTAGGCATTTGCTTTTGTGCTTAACGTAACTAGTTCGAATCTCGTCAACTCATTTTTTCTTCTTCTTTTTGGCATTTGAATTTTTCGAATCCGGCTAACCTATTGGGGGCCTTTACCAGTTTACGGTTCTAATATCTATCAAACTAACAACGAACTTGTACAGCTCTATTGAGCCTGGCCTGAGCTGTATCATGTTACTAAGGAATGCGAGGAATTTGTGGGGGAGGGGCAGCAATTACCCCGATACTTTTATTGGGGTCAATACCATTTTGGCCTCGATATTGAAGGTCTGGCGGATTGATTTTAAAGATTCAGACCTCTTTCACATCCGGTTTTTTTATTGCAAAGTGCATGAATAAATTGGCACAAAGACAAATTTGGAATATTCTGGACGGGCCCTGTTCTAAAGAAATTTGAACACTTTATGTACCCCTTTCTCCTCTCTCGATGGGCCGGGCTTTGATAAATCAAACCAAAGATATTCCCCATGAGGAAATAAGGCCTGAAAATAGGGCCCGATATTCTTTTTCAACATTGGGACATCAAACCATCATGTTTCAACTGTCCTATCAACAACAATAGATGAAAGTTCCAGATAGCTGATACAGTTTTAGAATTGCTTATAAATTGCGGTGCATTTGAAATAGGGCGTTTTACCAGAGTTTGCGAATTACCCAGAATTTTAATAGTTGGTTACTTTGATTTGGAGACATTGGCTATAGGGTACTATGCAGTGGAATCCATGGTACAGTGGATGATTATTGGCTAAATTTATAAATATAAATTTAACGAAATTTGATTTATTTCATTGGTTTTAAGCTAGAAAATTGTTATGAACCTTACCTAGAACCTTTTTCTCATGGTCCTACTGATCTGAGGCGACCCTCTATACCGGGGCTTAACTTGTCTTCGAGCCAAAAAGGGGGAAGGGGGTGGGATAAGACCAATTACAATTACTTAGGAGATTTTGGCTTCGGGTTCAGTACTAAAGTGCCAAACATGACACTGCGTAATACCTGTGCCCGCTTTAAGTCCCTGCGCACGAGAGATAGGGCGAAGCCTTGGTTGGGGTCCAGGGACAAAGCCCCGGAAACTCCGCAGATTTCTTGTTTTTGATGCTCTAAAAATAATTGATTTGATGTTAAAATCTACTCAGAGAAGAATTTGGGTTACCATTTCTATCATGTCTATACACTGATCTGATCTGCTGATGCATGCAGGCAGAAGGGAAACTTTCCATGCAAGTTGAGGAAATTTGGGCACAATTGTGGGGTTCATGGGCAAAGCCTTGGACTGTTGGAAGGGATTCTGTTGCGGGGAAAAGCCCCAGAAGCTTTAAACATGTTAAAGAGTTATTAATTTGATGACCCAAAATAGTTTAAGTTCAATACAAAGTTCCAAAATGTAAGTGATGAAAAGAGGACAATTTCGCTTTTGATGACCAGATGACAACAATTTCTCAACAGGCAGAGGAGAAATTTCCCCTGAAATTGAGAAAATTTTGCCAAAATTTGGGGCTCATTAGCGAAACCTTGGTATGGGTCCGGGGGACGAAGCTCTGGAAGCTTCGAAGATTGCTTTTGATGCACTAAAAATGGTTTAAAATCAACAAAAAGTTCCAAAAGGTAAGTAGTGAAAAGAGGATAATTTTGAATTGTAATTTTACAATCTTCTCAGATAACCATTTGGGTTATAATTTCTAAACAAGCAGAGGAGAAATTTTCCCGGAAATTAAGAAAGTTCAGGCAAAGTTGTGGAGCTTGGTGAAACCTTGGTCTGAAGATTTCGTTTTTTGCCCAAAGATGGCAAACCAACACAAAAATCTAAAATGTGATGGTAGCTCTTGTAAGGTCCAGGAGGCAAGGCCCCGGAAGATTTCTGAAAATGTCTAGTTTTTGATGCCCCAAAATGGGATCATCGAATCTGATATCTAGACGATTCGGGCATGACTGAGATATATCTCTGATTTAAATTGTAACATTTGATGTTTTACATCTCTGCCCGACTAAGTGCCCATGTTGTCAGCATCATGCCGATTCGGCGATCGGGGGGACGTTGTTTGGATATCTAGCTGAATCGGACATGATTGAGATATATCTATGATTTAAACAGTACATCCAACATTTTATATCTCTGCCTGAACTAAGTGCCCAAGTATGATGTTGTCATAGCATCATGCCGAGTCAGCGGTTGGGAGGACATACCTATAGCTGAAATTGGCATGACTGAGGTATATCTGATACCAGAATACAATTATATCCGACATTCTACATTTCTACCGGACTTATGATGCTGTCAGCATCAAGCCGAGTCGGCGGTCAGGAGGACATCTAGTTGCGTTGGGCACGACTGAGATACGCTGATACTAGGATTCAAATACATCCGACATAGTAAATCTATGCCAAACTAAGGTCTGTGCTAACAAAGAGGCAAATAGGAGGGCGTGGCTAGTGCGGCCATGAAGATAACTTTGTTATTATTTAGAATATCTTTGAAAGTGTTTGGTCTTTTTGCGAAGAAACAAAAACATAAAAGGTATAACCATATTAACTTCATTTTCCTACAATACTGGGCCATTTTTTGCTCAACGAAATAGTCAAAATTTAATTTGCCCGATGAAAAAATTCTAGGGGTAACATCCCCTTGCCCCAAACACACCCCTTATGTTACGCCCCTGCCGGCTCTATAGGATTGGCCCAAGTGGAGATTTCAGTGCTTTTCTCGCATTGGTATGGCTAGACTCTAAGGATAAAACATTTCATTTTTAAATATTAAAAAGTATATATATTTCTGTATCTTGATCTGATAATTTCCAATTTTCATGATTGTTGTCCTAAATGTTCAAATTTGTCAACTTTCGTGGCGGCATATTTAGAATTAAAAGAAAAGAAAAATTCCACCAGAAATGTTTCAACCAATCGAATTGATAAATTTCGATTGCGGCTGGGGTGGGGAGGAGGAATTGCCACTTCAGCTATACCATACTGCCTTATGCTTTCAAAATAAGTCGAGGGTGCCCCTATGCAATTCTGTGCCCCTCAAAATCTGCAAATGGGATCAAGTTAGATCAGTTTAGAGCTTCGAAATGGTTAAAGTAGGCCAGTTTTAGAGGACTCATTGCCCCCTTCCCCTCCTTCGAAGGAGGAATCTTTTGGTACATTTAAATAAATATCCTAATTTTGGTATCTCCCAAAGAATTGTTAATTTGATATCAATTTGAATGAAGTCTTTGTAAATGCTCAAGAAAGGTAATATCAGAAGGCATACAAAGACTGATAACACTTTTACACCGGATTTATTGGGCTGATAGTCAGATATACAATTCAAAATTGATTTCTGATGATGAAACAATGGCAATTTCCTTTAATCCTAAAATTGGAACCCATAATTATCATTGCTTTTTTGGTTTTAAAATTTTTCAATTAACTTAAATATCTTTTCTTCGACCTTAATATAAATATCTTAAAATTGATGTTATAGCTTTGTATTATGGGCGGTCGTTTGGGAAAAAAATTAAAAAGATAAATTAATAGAAACCAGTAAAAAAGAAAAGCATCTAATAAGAAAAATATAACTTTGAATATGAAATAAATAAAAAGAATTCAATACAAAGGAAATAGAAAATAAATGATAAAAAGATATAAATTAAACATGTATCAAATTAAAAGAAAAGTATCTAATAAGACAAATGTAAAACTGAATATGAAATGAATAAAAAAAAACAATACAAAAGAAAATAAATAATACGAAAAATGAAAAAAGATAACAAGAGAACAATAAAGAGAAAGAAAGAAAGAAAAAAAAATACAAAAAAACAACATACAACTACAAATGAAAATCGGTAAAATCTTATAAGACACAATGTTCTACTAAATAAGAAACGATTAAAAAGAAAAAAGAAAAAAAAACCCCTATCATTAGCTCAGGGTATAAATGGCCAAGGAGCCAGGTAGCTCAGTTGGTAGAGCACGCGACTGAGATGCTGGAGGTACCCAGTTCAAGCCTCGGATAGGTCTAACCAGTTTTTCCACAGCTATGCAGACAGATACGCCGATCATTAAAGCGAAAGTACGTCGTTTGCAGCTCCTCCTCATCCTCGGAGGGGACGTTAAGCCGTCCTACCGATGGTAGGACAATCACACCCTACCTGGTTCTCTGAACACTTCTCGAAAAAAGTAGGGTGTCCACGACACTGGTATGCAGGTCATAGCTTGGAGGAGTTTTGCCGAGTTCCCGTAAGGGAGGATCATGTACAAACAAACAAACATCCTTGAAATGATCCACATGAAATGTCCCATGGCATTAGTTAAACGCATATAAAACGTACTGCAGGGATTCATGGTACGAGGCATGTGATTGTATTGTGATGAGATCACTGTCAGGTCCGTAGCCAGCATGGGACATCAAGTTCCATTTTTTGACAGGCGTTTGACAGAATCTTTAACCGGGTGTCTTTTAATGACGTCATTAGTTTAAGTTAGGTTTAGGTTAGGTATAATGTCATACGAAGGACATCCGATTTAAGATTCTGTGAGGATCAGGTACAAACAAACAACAAAACAGACGTGCATCCACATTAAGATTCTGTCGCTTGCCTCCAGCAGTGATGTTTCAAATTGAATTAAAAACGTTGCATGCACACAAATAACTTAACACCTATCATCATCATCCTTCGGCTGCAGGATTTCTCCATGCACGCGATCTTTGGCAAGTGTGGCTATCTGTTCTGCTTGAATGTCTTCATTCAGGGATATCTTATTTGGGCAAATAACATATCCCTGAATAAGCGAACCTCCTTCTTAGGGAAGGCGATCTCATTTCATTACGTGGTAAGCCATGTAGACGCGACTTGCAAATTTCAAAATCTTCCGGTGTTTATCATATATTATTTGAATGAGGGTTAAAATCAGCTCAGTGTTTTCTAAAGTTTCTAACAGTTTTGTCCAGAATTATAAGCTAGTGGATCTTTTTCTTGTTTGCAGCAGTTTATTCGACGACCTGGCCCAATAAAATGTACCTGTATGATTTATATTGGTGAAACCGCCATTTATTAATTCAAAAGAAAACTTGCTGGCATTTAAACGTTGTCGTTCTAACATAGACTTTTTTTTTTTGAAAGGATTCTAGAGTCTGGGGACATGGGGGAGGGAGAAGGAGGAGGACAAAACTTGTGAAAGGAATATATGGCGTAGGAAGATATTTCCCATGGAAGTGGGGAGCTGCCAAATTTATTGGAAATTTGGCAACATTTCCAGAAAATTTCCTAAAAATAAAGAAAATTTCCAGAAAATGAATGAAATTTCACGAATATTAAAAAAAAACTTTGCGAAAATTTCATGAAAATAAAGCAAATTTCCTAAAAATGAAAGCAAATTTCCCCAAAAAGAAAGTAATTTCCCCAAAATTGAAAAAATAAACTTTTTAAAAATAAACATTTTATGAAAATGAAGCAATCTTCCCAAAATTGAAGAAAATTTCACGAGCATGAAGCAAATTCTTCACAAATATCAATTTTTTTAAAAAAGGAAGAAAATTTTCCGAAAACTCAAAAACAAATTGAAGAAAATTCCCAGAATATTTTCCGAGAATTAAAGCAAATTTCACGAAAATTGTAATTCAAAGGAACTTTCTCGAAAATTTCCCGAAATCTATAAGTAGATTTCCCCCGAGTCTGTTACTCAATGTTGAATATAGAGGTAACGATCTGAATCTATTATTTATAATGTTAATACATTTTTCTCATAGGGATATTTTTCTAGCGTCAAAACTCACTACTAGGGGAGGGGGGGGGGAACAAAAGGATTGGGTGATACAATTTTAACCCACTAGTTATACCCGTGATTTACACCATAGGGGGATTTAACATTGTTGTTTCGAACTCAAGAAACGTTTTTTAATTAATGTTAATTTAGGGACACTTTTCAATTTTTTGTTAGAAATTTTTCAGTATGCCATTTGTCTTTAGTTTGACCAAATTGTATGCATTTCGCCCAACAAAAGATATGAAAATAGAATCCAACTCAAGTTATCATTTTCAAGGTCAGCAAAATGGGAGGGTGTGGGGAGGGTGTGGGAGAGGGGTGTGGGGAGGGGTGGGGGAGGGTGTGGGGGAGGGTGTGGGGGAGGGGGGTGGGGAGGGGTGGGGGGGGGTGTGGGGGGGGGTGTGGGGAGGGGTGTGAGGGAGGGGGTGTGGGGGAGGGTGTGGGGAGGGGGTGTGGGGAGGGGTGTGGGGAGGGGTGTGGGGAAGGGTGTGGGGGGGGGTGGGGGAGGGGTGTGGGGGGGGGTGGGGGGAGGGTGGGGGGGTGTGGGGAGGGGTGTGGGGGGAGGGGTGTGGGGAGGGGTGTGGGGAGGGGTGTGGGGAGGGGTGTGGGGAGGGGTGTGGGGAGGGTGTGGGGGGGGTGTGGAGGGGTGGGGGAGGGTGTGTGGGGAGAGGTGTGGGGAGGGGTGTGGGGAGAGGTGTGGGGGAGGGGTGTGGGGAGGGTGTGGGGGAGGAGGATAGCATCCTTGAACCATTTTTTCTTGTAGTATTGTGTGAAGTAAACAATACCATCATTTTTTTTGGTAGTATTATGTGTGTTAAATGGTTGTTATGGAAAAAAAGATTAGCCTTCCCAAAATGTAAGTTGATCCCCTCAAACTTCGCATCCTGGCTAAGTGTCAGAGCTTCTTGGGTTCTCAGTTTAGGGTGAGTGAGGTCATTTCCTTCACGCAGCTGGGTGTAAATGCATGAAGTGCCTTGAAAGTTAGTCCAAGTATTTTGCATGATGCTCGCACTGTAAGAGGTAGCCTGGTAGCCAGTAAAAAAAGTTTTGAGGAGGTAATATGTCCTTTCTTTTTGCAATTAAATGAAATAATCATCAGATCATCTGTTTTCATTCTATTACTTTTCAAGCAACAAATTAACATTGAATTTCAACAGGTGAATACGTCAAACATCATTAAAGTGTTGAAATTAACATTCATTGTTTAACATTAAACGGACTGGTCATTTTTATTAGGAAATGTGGTTACCAAAATTGACCAGGATATATCCTAGTCAAAATAACCAGGATATGCCAATCTGTAACCGCTGTACTGGTTGAATTTTACCCTTGTGAAATTTAACGTGGTTTGTTGAAGATTAACGCACTGCGACAGTCAGAGTCAAATGTGCCAAGAGGGTGTTAAAAAAATGTTACCTATTGGGCTGAAAAGTGTTTCACAAGTAGCTTTAGGTGCATCTGTACCTTGCTACATGCAGGTATTCAAAGCTTGCAGCTTACGTCACTTCACTAATTACAGAAGTGTTCTTTTATTCGTAGGCAAATTCAGGTATTTCGCTGAGAAAGTTTCCAAGTTTTATTCAGTGGTTTAAAAGGTTTTTGTGCCAAGGAACTTGGTTAACACATTTGGGTACGAACAGGGCCCAGTTGATTTTATGAAATTTTCTTGCATTTGCATAATTCTAAAATGTACAGAAAGAATTATTGTGTAGTGCTAATGAAACTAAATTTGTTTAAATTAAAAGAGCAACGTTTTAACAAAGAATTTTGAAACAAAAACATGTGCCAATTTGTGCAATAACTACTAATTTGTAGTTTCTGACTTTTTACGCTATCCAGTGATTTAGTCAGACCTGTGGTTTGCCAATTAACCTCTCTGAGTACGGAAATAGGCCACGTCCACCATAGCTATGTGGTTACTAGGTGGGGAAAACAAACCTCAAATCTGAAATCATGCATGACCAATGCAATGACATTTAGATGTACATGTGGTCTGCTGCTGTAAGTTTTTATCCATCGATGGCACTTCTCCAAATCTTGAGTTTTTAGCAAAATGATTAAACAAAATTCGGTTTGCTAACCGTTCTGGGTAACAGGAATAAAATTTGTAGGCGGGCCCATAGGTGCAACTTTTGAACAACATCTTGTCTTCACTCAGTCTGTGTGTGCAGAAATTTGCAAACTAAGTTGTAAAGCTTTTCATGATAATTAATAGCAGATGGAATCGGTCTATTTCATACTGATTTGAATTGGTTGAGCTTTATTCAATTACAGCTGATCAGTATCTGCAGAATAAGAAGGTAATTGCCAAGATCAGCTCTTGTACCTATAGCATACAAGCTGAAGTAAGTGGTGAGCTTAACATTGACAATGCCAGTTTTACTTTTAATTGGCAATTGCAGAGATTTAATCAGCAAGCTTGACATTATGTTATGACAGCGCCGTCAAGAGGAATTGCGGGGCCGGGGGAACTGAAAATTAGGGGCATGGAGGGGAAAACTGAAAATCTGGGTCCCCATATAACGTGTAAGGTCAGTTATGACCCGGGCCACCTTTGGACCCTGGGGGCATTACCCCCATATCGGCAGCCCTTGTTATGAGACTCCGTAGGTTGGGTACACCAAAATAAACAAATAAGCCTCTGCAAACCAAATATTGTATAATTGTGAGACAAGACACCAGTCAATGATGACAATGGACCTCCTTTTGCAGTTAGCTAGTCTCTATGATATAGACACCAGTCAATGATGACAATGGACCTCCTTTTGCAGTTAGCTAGTCTCTATGATATAGACACCAGTCAATGATGACAATGGACCTCCTTTTGCAGTTAGCTAGTCTCTATGATATCAGTCAATGATGACAATGGACCTTCTTTTGCAGTTAGCTAGTCTCTATGATATAGACACCAGTCAATGATGACAATGGACCTCCTTTTGCAGTTAGCTAGTCTCTATGATATAGACACCAGTCAATGATGACAATGGACCTCCTTTTGCAGTTAGCTAGTCTCTATGATATAGACACAAGACAATGATGACAATGGACCTCCTTTTGCAGTTAGCTAGTCTCTATGATATAGACACAAGTCAATGATGACAATGGACCTCCTTTTGCAGTTAGCTAGTCTCTATGATATAGACACCAGTCAATGATGACAATGGACCTCCTTTTTGCAGTTAGCTAGTCTCTATGATATAGACACCAGTCAATGATGACAATGGACCTCCTTTTGCAGTTAGCTAGTCTCTATGATATAGACACCAGTCAATGATGACAATGGACCTCCTTTGCAGTTAGCTAGTCTCTATGATATAGACACCAGTCAATGATGACAATGGACCTCCTTTTGCAATTAGCTAGTCTCTATGGTATAGACACCAGCCAATGATGACAATGGACCTCCTTTTGCAGTTAGCTAGTCTCTATGATATAGACACCAGTCAATGATGACAATGGACCTCCTTTTGCAGTTAGCTAGTCTCTATGATATAGACACCAGTCAATGATGACAATGGACCTCCTTTTGCAGTTAGCTAGTCTCTATGATATAGACACCAGTCAATGATGACAATGGACCTCCTTTTGCAGTTAGCTAGTCTCTATGATATAGACACCAGTCAATGATGACAATGGACCTCCTTTTGCAGTTAGCTAGTCTCTATGGTATAGACACAAGTCAATGATGACAATGGACCTCCTTTTGCAATTAGCTAGTCTCTATGATATAGACACAAGACAATGATGACAATGGACCTCCTTTTGCAGTTAGCTAGTCTCTATGATATAGACACCAGTCAATGATGACAATGGACCTCCTTTTGCAGTTAGCTAGTCTCTATGATATAGACACCAGTCAATGATGACAATGGACCTCCTTTTGCAGTTAGCTAGTCTCTATGATATAGACACCAGTCAATGATGACAATGGACCTCCTTTTGCAGTTAGCTAGTCTCTATGATATAGACACCAGTCAATGATGACAATGGACCTTCTTTTGCAGTTAGCTAGTCTCTATGATATAGACACCAGTCAATGATGACAATGGACCTCCTTTTGCAGTTAGCTAGTCTCTATGATATAGACACCAGTCAATGATGACAATGGACCTCCTTTTGCAGTTAGCTAGTCTCTATGATATAGACACAAGACAATGATGACAATGGACCTCCTTTTGCAGTTAGCTAGTCTCTATGATATAGACACAAGTCAATGATGACAATGGACCTCCTTTTGCAGTTAGCTAGTCTCTATGATATAGACACCAGTCAATGATGACAATGGACCTCCTTTTGCAGTTAGCTAGTCTCTATGATATAGACACCAGTCAATGATGACAATGGACCTCCTTTTGCAGTTAGCTAGTCTCTATGATATAGACACCAGTCAATGATGACAATGGACCTCCTTTTGCAGTTAGCTAGTCTCTATGATATAGACACCAGTCAATGATGACAATGGACCTCCTTTTGCAATTAGCTAGTCTCTATGGTATAGACACCAGCCAATGATGACAATGGACCTCCTTTTGCAGTTAGCTAGTCTCTATGATATAGACACCAGTCAATGATGACAATGGACCTCCTTTTGCAGTTAGCTAGTCTCTATGATATAGACACCAGTCAATGATGACAATGGACCTCCTTTTGCAGTTAGCTAGTCTCTATGATATAGACACCAGTCAATGATGACAATGGACCTCCTTTTGCAGTTAGCTAGTCTCTATGATATAGACACCAGTCAATGATGACAATGGACCTCCTTTTGCAGTTAGCTAGTCTCTATGGTATAGACACAAGTCAATGATGACAATGGACCTCCTTTTGCAATTAGCTAGTCTCTATGATATAGACACAAGACAATGATGACAATGGACCTCCTTTTGCAGTTAGCTAGTCTCTATGATATAGACACCAGTCAATGATGACAATGGACCTCCTTTTGCAGTTAGCTAGTCTCTATGATATAGACACCAGTCAATGATGACAATGGACCTCCTTTTGCAGTTAGCTAGTCTCTATGATATAGACACCAGTCAATGATGACAATGGATCTCCTTTTGCAGTTAGCTAGTCTCTATGGTATAGACACAAGTCAATGATGACAATGGACCTCCTTTTGCAATTAGCTAGTCTCTATGATATAGACACCAGTCAATGATGACAATAGACCTCCTTTTGCAGTTAGCTAGTCTCTATGATATAGACACCAGTCAATGATGACAATGGACCTCCTTTTGCAGTTAGCTAGTCTCTATGATACAGACACCAGTCAATGATGACAATGGACCTCCTTTTGCAGTTAGCTAGTCTCTATGATATAGACACCAGTCAATGATGACAATGGACCTCCTTTTGCAGTTAGCTAGTCTCTATGATATAATACATTAAGTACATTTTTATTTGGATAGAATTACTTTAACTTTGTACACATAAATTTCACAATCACTTCATGTCGCTTTCAATTACAAAAACAGAAAAACTCTAGCAAATTCTTTATTGCTTATAAAATGGCAAACTTGCAAAAGTGCAAATGTTTGTAAAATTTACATTAGGAAATAAAACTGACGTAAGGGTGTTGGAGACATATACATACTGTCAGCAAATACACACCATACACAAGAACAATTATGTGTTATGCAGCTTAATACCTCCAGTGCAATCTGTCAACATAAGTAAATTGGGTGAAAGCATTTGGCAGAGAAATGTCATGAATCAATGAAAGTTAGATAAACATTTGGGGTTTCTGTTAACACGTCAATCAACAACTGGTTCAGTAACTTCTTGTTTCTTTATATCACTGGGAAAAACAGTGTCAAAAAGGTTTTTTTCCATTGAATTCACCAATTATCTTATAAATCAAAACTTTGTACTTCGTGCAAACTGTAACCCTTACTCTACCACGCAGCGATATTATCGCTATTTTGGGTGCCCCATCTTTGACTTCGCCTTCCGAGCACGTTTGAAAAAAAGTGCTGGTAGAAAAAAAGTTAATCAACCCGCAACAAGTGTGCCAACTCAAAAATATATGCAGCATGATCCCGGTGGGAGGCCCAGCGGGTGACTAAAGCAGAACAAGCCTAATTCTGCTACTCAGAAGACAGAGGACCCTTCAATAATCAGCTTGTGCTTAACCCTTGCTCTACCATGTGGAATATTATCCGCTTTGGATGCCCCATCTTTGACTCCGCCTCCGGAGCGTATTTTCAGAAAAGTGCTGGTAGAGTAAGGGTTAAAGGCAATGGTATAAATGAAAGAAATCTGTTAAGTGTGATTAAACATCTCTGTTCAGGATTTTACTTTCAAAAAAGAGAATCGCAAAATTATACAACACTTACCACACAAAACCTTTCTATCTGGCCTCTGACCGAACCACCCCAACCTCATGCACCTACCTTATCTCACCAAAAACTATTATCCCCATACATCCCATCCACCTGCCTAAAGATTTCCCCTAATCACCTACCAATCCCACATGCCTCTATCCATCCTATACTGATTAACCTTTTCTAGCTCATTTATCCACACTCTACCCATTCAACCTAATCACTTCCTCAATAATAGACTTGATGCAGATTATATTTTTTGCATCATTTCTACTAAAGCCAGCCTTTACTGTTTACAATTAATTTCATACTTTTGTATTTCCAGTTCATCCAAGGTAATGATTCCATTACAAGAATTTCCTTTTTGGGACAGACACAAGTATTTTAATTGCAATTCACGACAGACAAGTTTCCTTTCAAACCAGAAATTGTTTACAATTATTTTTCAAGGGCGTCGTTGCTTACAGTAACTGAACAATGCAAGTAAGGATGTAAGGACAGATGAAAAGATGGAAGGTCAGACAGATTAATGAACAGATGCACTATAAATATACTACAATCCCATTCACCAACTTTATATTTACCTTGGTTTAAAACTTTTTTCTTGGTTCTGCATTCCAGCTGCTTGGAAAAATTGTGTGCATTAGCTGTGGGTACGCCATTCATATCAGTAAAGCATTGGTCATTAATACTGATGCCCTACAACTTGCCATCCACATAATTCACATCACAATCTGACTGCAAGAAATGCAGAGTAGATTACACAACAACATTTCTGTCTGTTTTTGCTGCTTGTTCTGTTCTTCCAATGGAAATCTTAGATTTCAAGCAAAATTATTTCTATATTGCACTGTAATTGAAAAAAGGTGACAAACATTTCATATTTTTTAATTGTGAATAGTGCAAATTCAAATAGCAGAAATTCATTATAGAGATATGCATAATAACATTGTTCTTTTGAAACACAAAGAACGCATGTACCATATGAGATTAGGATGCCCACTGAATTACCTATTCACTAAACAGAGCAAATAAGCATTTCTACAAGTGCACGTCAACCTCACACAATGCAAGGTGTATTAACAAGGTATGCCACAAGTTTCACACAATATTTTGACATTTAATTGCATTTAGGGATCATCTTCACATACACATGGGGCACCTCTCCCACATGTAGCATGTATAGATGACCTCCCAGACATGTAAGCACCTCACAACGTCCTCTTCAGTCAAAAGACCATGGTTCTGTTATCCCCATCTGTTGCAATCGTTGAAGCGAATTCGTAACATCCTCTGACCCTGGATGGCCTGCAAAAGGAGATATCGAGAGCCATGTACATAGCCATTTTCAATAAAAAATAATACATGACATGTACTGAGAGAGAAACTAAATGGAAAAAAAAACCTTTCATCAACAATTTGAATTTTGTAGTTATCGCAAACTCTCTGCACTTTTTACAAATTAATGTCCTTCCCACAACTCTAATTGAAGTTCCAAAAAGGAAATTCCAAATGGAATTAGTATAAACCTTATGTGGAGAGGTCAGTCTTGGATTTTCATACAGATGGTTATTTTGACATGTTGGGCAATGACCAGCAAGGTCAAGCCCTCACAATAATGTCACCCCTCAAATTATGATGATTTTGATATCTTTGCCACTGTTCCAAGTTTCTGGATTTTATGCCAAGCTTAAAAAATTGTATAAAATTATGTTATGTTAACTTAAAGGTACAGCACATTACTCCAGACTGACCCCTTAGTCTGTCTGCTTCAGACAGAAAAGTAAGTAAATTCAACCATATATTTCAAAAGCATCTTCAAAAGGGTTACTCTCAAGTTAAAGTTGAATTTATACTCTAGCCATGAAGGCCCATCAGATGGTAGCGTAATCAGATCAGAGCACATGACTCCTCCTCGATAGGATGCCAGTCCATTGCAGTTAAACTCCCCAGCAGTGCTGGTACTCATTTTACAGCTGAGTAGACTGAAGCAAGTACAGTAAGGTGCCTTGCTCAAGGACACTATGCAGTACTTGTGATGGAAGTGGAACCCACAACCTTTCACATATGAACATGATTCCTTGGACACTGGTTTGGTTTGTTTAATGGCACCGCGACAGCCAGAGTCAAATGTGCCACGAGGGTGCTAAAAAATTAGGGTGTAAGAGTTAAAGTAGAGAAGAGATGGAGGATTGAGAGGGAGAAAAGGGGGGAAAAAAGGTGAGCTTGGAAGAAAAATTAAGGAGAAAATAGAGGGTGTGTAAGGTTAGGTATAAAAGGGAAGAGAAAGGAAGATTAGATATGGTGGAATAGGTTGTTACAGAGGAAATTGATAATGTTAGAGAAAGGATTGCTTTTGAATAGATTCGAGATTGAGGTGGATGAGGAGAGAAGAGACCTGGAGTTCAGGTATAGGGGACAGGTTTAGAGGGTATGCTTGATGGAGAGTGTGGTGTTGCAGGGGAATAGAAGGGCAGGGGAGCTGGAAAGGAGATGGGAGTGGGTGAGAAAGGAGTGACCGAGGAGGATGCGAACAATGTCTTCCCTGCGATTGCGACTGTACAGGGGGGTGTTGGTCCCGACTTTGGATTTGATGGTGTGAAGTTTGTTACTGGTTTTGTGATTCCAAAAGTCTTGCCAGGTCTTGCTGATGTAATTGGAGATGGAGAGACAAAGGTCTGAGTGTGGAATTGGAAAAGGAGAAATGTATTTGACAGAGATTTGTTGGCGACAATGTCGGCTCTCTCATTGCCAGGGATGCCAACATGACTGGGAATCCAGAAAAAGATAATTTTCTTCCCTAAGGAGGAAAGAACGTGAAGATTGTTGAGGATTTGTAGAATAAGAGGGTTGTGCCAGAGCATGTTGAGGATGCCAGTTAGTACGTATTTAGAGTCAGGGAAGATGACAAAACAGGCGTTGAAGAAGAGTTCTATAAAGTTTAAGGCCAGGAGGATGGCCTTTGCTTCAGCAGAGTAGACAGAGGTTCCATCGGGCAGCCTTGTGGAGAGGGTGAGGCCAGGACAGGCAGTGGTGGCTGCAGAGGAGCCTTCCTATGTGGAGCAGTCGGTGAAGAGGAAGTGGTCATGGAAATGTCTACTGAATTGGCATTATTTGGAGCAGAAGAAGGCTGGGTTGTAAAGAGCTTTTATAAAGGAGAAAAAAACCAAGGTATACCTTAGGGGGCGGGGGTGAATAATCCAGGTATGGGTGGGTGGGATGGTGTGTCTGGCAATCGAGAAAATGTTGATGTTGGCTTTGGGAAGGTGGGAGTGCATACGGATCCTGAAAGGTGGGGGGATGCGTTTGTTGAGCGTAAAGAGTTAGTGAAGGAGGGGGAGCGAATGGAATGGAAGCAAGGGTTTCGCAGATCGGTGAGGTTGCGGAGAGCAAAAGAGAGGCCAGCCTCTGTGCATCTGAGGTCGAAGGGGAGTTCGTTGGCCTAGACGTGGAGAATGGTGATGGGGGAGGTGTGAGTGGAGCCAAGGCAAAAAAAAAACCACTGCATCTCTAAAGCTTTACATTAGAAGTTTGAAGAGTTTTGACAAGTCTGAAATAAACCAAAAGAGATCATTTCATACAAAATTCTGCTGTTCTTGAGAGTGATTAATCCCAGAAACTGATCTTCTCCGATTAGCATCAACTTCTTCACTTATATAATTGGATAACAATTTGTTTGTGAATGTCAATATGTGGAAAAGATTCTTACTTGGTGTATATGAGACTGGTTTTATGTTCTGAAACAATACAGACAAAACTTCCGTGGACGGTTTCTTTACTTGCTTGAAAAAAGGATGGTTTAATAATTGTACCGCACCGGGCCTGTAAAGAAATAACATGATTGCAATAAAAAGCTGTTAAAATCCATTTCATATTAAAGTAGTTTGCTCCAAAAATCTAAGTTATGTCATTTTCAAGTTATCCAGCAGTTCATGAGGCTTCAATTTCCCATCTATTGAAGAATTCTGAAGAAATTTGCAAAAAGATTTTCTGCAGGAGTTAATCAACAAGTTAATTGATCAACTGATGATATTTTCAGATATTTAAAGTAACAACAGTAGGACAATAAATTGATGATAGACTACCAGAGTTACTGGTTTATAGTGATATGGCATTACTGATGATTAAAAAAAAAAGACCTATGATCAATAGCCAGAAGGGCTGTTTTACTCATGATTTATGACTTACAACACTCTTCTTTGTTTTTACTACACACATATGTGCACCCTTGTGGCATCGTCATCTTAATGATCTAATTTTCAATCTTAATGATCTAATTTTCAATAAGTACTTTTAAGCTGTCAGCAATAATTCTAATGAAGGTTACAGGCTTTTAAATCAACTGTCCAGCTTACCTAACGTAACATGCCCACAATCTGTTGAGGTAATGTTGGCTCCATTGAACACATTTCACACCTAAATCTTGAAACCTACATAATCTTAGCAAATACGTGTTTTCTCCTCTGAAGAGGATATACATTGTGGAATGACTGAAATCACTGACCTATCATTTGGATCATGTCGCAAACACACTTCAATAAAATCGTGAAACTGAGGTGAAAACTGCCTAGCATATGGGTTTGGCTCACTGCTCAGCGTTATGGGTTCTTGCTCAGGTTGGCTATCTGGTGCTCTGTCCACTTCAATGTTTTCACTTTCACGCAGAGTCGTGCGATCCAGCAGCTTGGGCGTTGTGCAGTTTATTTTCTCTAGTAACATCTGAAAAGAAGGAATTCATATTTTATAGCACATATTTCAGGAAGGATGGCTGGAGTAAACATGTGGTAAATTTTTCACAAATATTCCAAAATGATGATTGAAACGAAAACTTCACACAATAATTTAATTTGGATGTCACATGTCATCTATCCTATTAACTCCTAATCTTCCTCCTCCAAAATCTCACCTACAAACCTTCCTTCTCTATTAACATACTAACCTCCCTTCCACTCATTTATTCAGTTTCCCTTCATACCACCATCTATACTAACCCTCTACCCAACCTGCACCTGTACCTCTTTTACCCACCCATTATATTGTCCAACAATGTTTTACATATATCTAGCAATTCATTGAATCAATAAGTCTGATCTTTCAATCTCAAATTCAAATACAATTTTTCCTTTTTTTTTGCAACAGGAATATTAACATAACCTGCAACTGTGACCAGCAAATTCCAACACATTCGTTCTACCCCTCTTCAATTGTTTGCATAAATCTGTTTACGGTCATGGTGCACTCCACTTGTTTCCATGGGAAATATTCCTTCCTTCTTCCCCTCCTTATAAGCTTTTGCATATTACAGTGTGGACATCATCAATCAAACCTGAACAAAGCAAATTGTTTTGAAAATTCAGACATTTCCCAATCCTTGTATCAACCAACTTGTTAAATAGTATTCCGTTCCATACTTTTCCAATTGGTGATTTTACAACACATTAAAGATCTATGGACAGCTAGTAATGACTTGAGCTTAATTAAAAAAAAATATGATATAAGCTGTGAAAATAACAAAATGTTTCATAAAAGCTGGTTAAAAATCTAACATTTGACAGCATTTTAATTTTCAAGTCTTGATATAGTACATTATGCAAATTTAATTCAATTTTTGAGACCTCACAACAAGAAAACGTATAGATTTCGTTATATTAAGTTATTGTTTTTCCACAAGTTGAAGTTAAATTAAATAGGAGCAGTGGAGAAAGAGTCGAACGATTTCAGTGACTGAAGCTTAGGACAGAAATTAAAACAATTTAGGACAGAAATAAAGAAAATTACATTCAAGATTTTAAGTCTTCTCTTCTATTCAGCACAACGTTTCCAAACGTAAACAAATTTTCAAAGTTTGATTCCCCATAACTCGGAAACGACAGGTGCTTTTAATATAGCTTAGAGACAAAGAAATTAAAGTACGTCACTAAATCTATACTAACTTGTGCGTAAGTAATGCTTATCTATTAAAGTATTTCAATATGTTTAGTTCATTGTTAACTTTGAACTTCACCGTTACACTAATATTGTGATCTTGCAAGAACTGGGGTCACACTGGTGAATATAAAATCTCTACTTTATATCTCACGGAACATTTAAGCCAGAAACTGATATGAAATGGATCAAAGAGGTTCAATTATACCCATTACAAACACCCTAAAGCAGTGCATGATAACTTCCCATCATAATTTTCACACAAGAGCATCAATTACAACTTACACAGATCCTTACTATTACATGAATAACAAACAACTTTCCTCATGTTATTCACTCTTTGTGTTGATCAATCAGCTTGCTTTTATCTATTGCGCATACAAAAATCAATAAATGATTGCTTCATGAACAAGCCCAAAAGGAGGGGGATGCAGTGGGTTTCATTTGCACCCCACCCCCATGACTGCCAAATCACACCAATCTCTTATACCTTGCTGTAATTCATATAAAATTGGGAAATTTTACTAAGCAAATGCACCCCACATGCAAAATTCTGGCTA
This sequence comes from Chiridota heheva, assembly GCA_020152595.1. Lineage (NCBI taxonomy): Eukaryota > Metazoa > Echinodermata > Holothuroidea > Apodida > Chiridotidae > Chiridota > Chiridota heheva. The sequence goes on from JAIGNY010000206.1 coordinate 933,614, forward strand.
CGTGCTTCTTCAACTAGAACCTGTGAACGTGCATTACGAATGGATGTGTTGAATGAAAGATTGATGGAAAATACCTCTACAACTCCTTGAAATAATTTCAATGCTAAAATGGTGTAAAATTGACAGATGATTAAAAAAAATTGAGCACCGTTGAAATGGGAGGGCAAAAAACGAAAATCAATTACTTTGCAATTGACAAATGAAGTTTAATGATGTATTCTAATGTGTAGTAATACCAGGTACAGAAAAATAGCAAACTCAATGCTAGCAATATCCCATCAAAATAATTGGTGGATTAAATGTTCATGAGCAGCCAATCGTTTCAACAAATTATTAATCTTTCAAAGCAACTTACTTTCATGGCTGGCATGTCAGAGAATGGAATACAGCCATTGGCCAGCTCACATGCAGTAATGCCCACACTGTATATATCTGACTTTTCATCATAGCCAAGAAGATTCTGGATAGAGTACAATAGAAAGGGAAAAAAGTGAGTCAGTTGATATCCCAAGTGCTTTGCATACTGAGCTTAGCGTTATCAATACACCAGCTTCACCAGTTTAAAAAATATGCATAAAACAATTTGATCAGCAATTTGGATATTCACATCGTTTTGGGTGCCCCATCTTTGGCTCCGCTTTCCGAGCGCAGAGTAAGGGTTCATTAACCAGCCACAAATGCGCCAACTCGAAAATATATGTCGCATGATCCCAGTGGGCGGCCCCGCCGGTCACTGAAGCGGAACGGGCACGACTCTGCTGCTCGGAAGACAGAGGACCCTTCAATAATCAGCCCTTGATTAACCCTTACTCTACCACGCAGCAATATTTGCCGTTTTGGGTGCCCCATCCTTGGCTCCGCCTCCTGAGCGCATTTCCTAAAAAGTGCTGGTAGGGTAAGGGTTAAGCAATTCCAAGCAGTCATTTAGATTCATGGTATTAAAGTTAGCAGAATTGTAAAATTGTTGTCTATGTTGCTCAAAACGATTTTCCCATTTGATAAATTCCCCTCAGTTTTTCAATTGTCTTTCCATGATGATGTAAATATGAGAGTCAATTGTAGACAGGATGCATGTGCTAGGAATAAAACTGCAACACCCTTGCATTCAACAGTTTGCAGGTGCTATACATGATGTACATCAGTCTCTTGGGGGTTTATCAGAGACAAATGAGGTTATTTATTGTGTGGATGACCTAAAGAAAGATGAATAATGGTACTTACTGTGTGAGTAATCGAACAAAGAAGATAAACTGTGATATTTACTGTGTGGGTGATCTAAAAAAGATGAATGATGGTATTTACTGTGTGGGTAATCTAAAGAAGATGAATGATGGTATTTACTGTGTGGGTGATCTAAAAAAGATGAATGATGGTATTTACTGTATGGGTGATCTAAAGAAGATGAATGATGATATTTACTGTGTGGGTGATCTAAAGAAGATGAATGATGGTATTTACTGTGTGGGTGATCTAAAGAAAATGAATGATGGTATTTACTGTGTGGGTGATCTAAAGAAGATGAATGATGGTATTTACTGTGTGGGTGATCTAAAGAAGATGAATGATGGTATTTACTGTGTGGGTGATCTAAAGAAAATGAATGATGGTATTTACTGTGTGGGTGATCTAAAGAAGATGAATGATGGTATTTACTGTGTGGGTGATCTAAAGAAGATGAATGATGGTATTTACTGTGTGGGTGATCTAAAGAAGATGAATGATGATATTTACTGTGTGAGTGATGTAAATAAGATGAATGATGATATTTACTGTGTGCTTAATCTTAAAAAGATGAATGATAATATTTAATGTGTGGTAATCTAAAGAAGAGATATGATGATATTTACTGTGTGGTGATCTAAAGAAGATGAATGATGATATTTACTGTGTGAGTGATGTAAATAAGATGAATGATGGTATTTACTGTGTGGGTGATCTAAATATGATGAATGATGATATTTACTGTATGGGTGATCTAAAGAAGTTGAATGATGATATTTACTGTGTGGGTGATCTAAAGAAGATGTATAATTATATTTACTGTGTGAGTGATTTAAAGAAGATGTATGATTACATTTACTGTGTGGGTGATCTAAAGAAGATGTATGAATATATTTACTGTGTGGGTGATCTAAAGAAGATGAATGATGATATTTACTGTGTGACTGATCTAAATAAGATGTATGATAATATTAATGTAACTGAGTTTGTAGTTGTATAGTTAGGGCCTATGTCAGAATGCTATTGTAATATTTGCATCTTACTTGCATAATATGTAATAAATCTTAAAGTTATGTGCATGTAGTTGGTCTAAGTGGTTGTAGATTCTGGGTTAACATATCAACATCAGAAGTATCATTTGAGAAAGTATAAACTGGAACCCCTGACTGGAGAACAAGAAACATTTAAGGAACATATATAACTGGTCCTAGAACCAGGCACCTTTAGGTATTTTTGGCAAAGTTTAAGAAGTTAAGAAAGTGCACTAAAATGAAAGGCTAACACTGGGTCATGCTCAAGCAAGCAAACCATTGTGCATGTAGAGCCTGCGCATGTATGTATTTTAGGCAGAAGCACCTCCAGTATTAGCCTGCTGTAGTTTTTTTTTTTTTTTTTGTAAATATTATTCCTTGTTTTACTCCTTGCTTCAGCAAGAAGAGGAATGCAGATTTAATTGATTTCTCATAAAGCTGACTGTTGTTGTCTTTTATTCGTTTTCCCATATTTTTAAGTTAATTGCTGATCAGTCATGTGGGGCAAGGTAGTTATGGTGTGACAAAGATGTATGATGATATTTACTCTGTGAGTGAGATAATGACTGTATGGGTGATCTACTGTAAATGATCTTGGATGTTGTCAAGCCTGATGGATGTGTTCTACTGCATAATATAAGTAGGATTTTATCCCAACATGCCCCCTACCAACATGTTATCACAACTATACAAGGTTTTAATCAAGAGGCTCAGTATTAATGTACAGCAATCTAGTTGAATTGCAATATTGGCTACCTCTCAGTTCGTTCAATCCCCACGAGTGAAACAGTTCACTGAATTCAAAATACTGTGATTGACCCTAAAATGTTATTGATGTACTATTGAAAAGAAACCTTACCTGTTCAAGGACCTCTGGTGCCAGCCAATGGAGATTTTGGACCATATCAGCTGGGAAGTCATGTATCGCTCGAAGTTTCTTGCCGTTTTCCACCATACTAACTGCAGAACGGAATCCACTCAAGTAAACCTTTCCGGTCCTTGACAAGAAAATATGACTGGCTTTGACACTCCTTCAAGAGAAAAAAGAAATAGTTGTAAACTTATATTTTGTATTCCTACAAAATTGGTTTGGTTTGTTGTTTAATGGCACCATGACAGTCAGAGTCAAATGCACCAAGAGGGTGTTAAAAACTAAGGTGTTTGAGATAGGACAGAGAGGAAAGAGAGGAGGTATAGAGGGAAAGTCCTCCCTGTGGTTGTGACTGTGCAGGGGGATGTTGGTCCTGACTTTGGGCTTGATGGTGTGAAGTTTGATACTGGCCTCAAGATTCCAGGATTTTTGCCAGGTCTTACAGAGGTAGCTGGAAGTGGAGAAATGGAGGATTGAGTATGGGAAAGAAGTAGGAGAGATGTGATTCGACAGAGCATTGTTGGTGGCTCTGTCGGCTCTCTTATTGCCGAGAAGGTTAATGTGGCTGGGGATCCAGAAAAAGAACAGTTTTTTCCAAGGAGGAAAGAAAGTGAAGTTTATTGAGGATTTGTAGGATGAATGGATTGGATCACAGCATGTAGAGGATGGCAGTGAGGACGGATTTATAGTCGAAGAAGATAACGAAGCGGGGGACGGAAGGAGAGTTCAACAAAATTTAAGGCCAGGAGGATGACCTTTGCTTCAGCAGAGTAGATTGAGGTTCCATCGGGCAACCTTGAGGAGAGGGTGAGGGCAAGACAGGTGGCGATGGCTGCAGTGTTGGAGGTTATTTTGGAGAGTTTGGAAGCATGGGGAGGACAAAAAGATTGTCAACATAGAGGGAGCAATTGATGTTGGTGATACTGTTGATTTTGAGGATGAACAGAGTTGGGGAGAGGATGCTGCCTTGGGGGACACCCAGGTGTTGGGTGTACCCTTTGGGAGTAGGTGTTACCGATGCGTACACTGAAATGGTGGGTATGAAGAAAGTTCTAAATGAAGGTTGGGAGGAGGCCTCTGAGGCCGGAGTAGGGATCCTTGAGAATACTGTACTGCCAGGTGGTGTCGAAGACCTTTTCTAGGTCAAAGAAGATGGAGATGGCGTGGTGATTTCTGACCAAGGTTTCACGGACATAGGTGTCAAGTTTGAGGACATGGTCCAGGCAGTTCCGGTTTCTCCTAAAACTATTTTAAGAGGGGAATAGGATTCAGTTCTCCTCAAGGTACCAGTATTTTGGCACAATGTATTTTCAAATTGGAAAAAGTTATAATTCTTCTAGAATTATGATGATTTTCAATCACCAATTTTTTATTATAGTAGGTGGAAGGAAAAATATTCTACATTTAGAATCAGACTCAGTGTGCTTAAAATATGATTTTGATGTTCAAACCACAAGTGTGCTTTTACATTTCGTGCCTGTTCATTTACATCTAATAAAGCATACTAAATGACGAGATAGCATATTCAGATCATATAACATGTATAGACCAAAGCTGGCATAAATATGTTGGAGGTGCACATAATTATGTACTAATTAGGCAACATTAGGTATAGCTGAAACTATGATTTTATCTAATCATATCAAAACCACTATTTCTTATTACAATATTACTTTTATAATAGAAAAAATAACGTATATAATCCTTGCTTCTGAATTAAAAAGTTATCAAGTTATAACAAACTATCAGTTTTTCACTTTCTTGCTTACCTGTGTACAAATCTCATCTTGTGAATGTAAGAGAGAGCTAGTAATACATCTCGTATGATATGAGCTATAGCTGTTTCCCCCAGGCCATCTGGACAATGTTTGTCCAATAAATCTCTTGCAGAACCTGCAAGAAATCAATCACATGATGAAATACCCATAAATCACATAATGAAATACCCATAAATCACATGTTGAAAGACCCATAAATCACATGATGAAATACCCATAAATCACATGATGAAATATCCATACATCACATGATAAAATACCCATAAATCACATGATGAAATACCCATAAATCACATGATGAAATACCCATAAATCACATGATGAACCACCCATAAATCACATAATGAAATACCCATAAATCACATGAAACACCCATAAATCACATGATGAAATACCCATAAATCACATGATGAAATACCCATAAATCCCAAGAAGAAACACCCATAAATCACATGATAAAATACCCATAAATCACATGATGAAATACCCATAAATTACATGATGAAACATCCATAAATCACATGATGAAATACCCATAAATCACATGATGAAATACCCATAAATCACATGATGAAACACCCATAAATCACATAATGAAACACCCATAGATCACATGATGAAATACCCATAAATCACATGATGAAATACCCATAAATCACATGATGAAATACCCATAAATCACATGATGAAATACCCATAAATCACATGATGAAATACCCATAAATCACATGATGAAACACCCATAAATCACATGATGAAATACCTATAAATCACATGATGAAATACCCATAAATCACATAATGAAATACCCATAAATCACATGATGAAATACCCATAAATCACATGATGAAATACCCATAAATCACATGATAAAATACCCATAAATCACACAATGAAATACCCTTTGTGCTAAAATATGCCAAAGCTGAGAATAAACAAAATCTCACATTTAGCTACCCAGTTTCCTTTTTTTCTGTTTTATGTATGAACCTTCATTGGATATAGCCTGCTCCAATGGAATGACTGAATGAATGATATTACAATAACTATACAAGTTGGCCTTATCTTCCCATTTCCATTATTTTGAAAACCAAACCTTCAGAAAATCAACCTTTTGCTTTTTGAATAATTATGCCCCCTTTCCCACCTTCTTCCTGTGATATATTATTCATTTAATATGTCTTACCTTCAATACGATATTACAATTGATAGGCACAAACTATCACAAACACTTCCTACAAACAAATGTCAAAACATTTGGCCTGATAAATGAAATCTTAATATATATCAGGTTCAAACAAAACGAAAGAAAATAAAAGTAGAAGAAAAAGTTATCTTTTCTAGTCTGGCCAATGGGAAAGAGATTAAAATGGCATAATACTGAGAAAATATGTGCTAAAATCAAATCCATTTCTTTAAGCATTTAAGAATTCATTTCATTTCAAATACTTTATCTATTTGAGTGTAGAGGAAATAAAATAATCCTCCATAAACAGTCATGTCAACCATGCTGAATTAACAGCAGCCTTTTAGTTTAAACAAACCCCTACTGCTTACCTTGTTCCATGAGGGGTACCACCACCCACAGCTCATGCTGGTGCACAAATGCTGAGTATAACAAGATGTGTTCATGCCCCTACTGCTTACCTTGTTTCATGAGGGGTAAGACCACCCACAGCTCATGCTGGAGCACAAATACTGAGTAGTATGGCAAGATGTGTTCATACCCCAACTGCTTACCTTGTTCCATGAGGGGTACCACCACCCACAGCTCATGCTGGAACACAAATGCTGAGTATAACAAGATGTGTTCATGCCCCTACTGCTTACCTTGTTCCATGAGGGGTAACACCTCCCAGAGCTCATGCTGGAGCACAAATGCTGAGTAGTATGGCAAGATGTGTTCATGCCCCAACTGCTTACCTTGTTCCATGAGGGGTAACACCACCCACAGCTCATGCTGGTGCACAAATGCTGAGTAGTATGGCAACATGTGTTCATGCCCCTACTGCTCACCTTGTTCCATAAGAAGTAACACCACCCAGAGTTCATGCTGGTGCACAAATGCTGAGTAGTATGGCAAGATGTGTTCATACCCCTACTGCTTACCTTGTTCCATGAGGGGTATTACCACCCAGATGAGTTCATACTGGTGTACAAATGCTGAGTAGTATGGCAAAATGTGTTCATGCCCCTACTGCTCACCTTGTTCCATAAGAAGTAACACCACCCAGAGTTCATGCTGGTGCACAAATGCTGAGTAGTATGGCAAGATGTGTTCATACCCCTACTGCTTACCTTGTTCCATGAGGGGTATTACCACCCAGATGAGTTCATACTGGTGTACAAATGCTGAGTAGTATGGCAAAATGTGTTCATGCCCCTACTGCTTACCTTTTTCTACGAGGGGTACCACCACCCAGATAAGCTCATGCTTGTGTATAAATGCTGAGTAGTATGGCAAGATGTGTTCATGCCCCTACTGCTTACCTTGTTCCGTGAGAAGTAACACCTCCCAGAGTTCATGCTGGTGCACAAATACTGAGTAGTATGGCAAGATGTGTTCATACCTCTACTGCTTACCTTGTTCCATGAGGGGTACCACCACCCAGATGAGTTTATGCTGGTGTACAAATGCTTAGTATCGCAAGATGTGTTTATGCCCCTACTGCTTACCTTTTTCTACCAGGAGTACCACCACCCAGATAAGCTCATGCTGGTGTACAAATGCTAAGTAGTATGGCAAGATGTGTTCATGCCCCTACTGCTTACCTTGTTCCATGAGGGGTAACACCACCCAGAGCTCATGCTTGCATACAAATGCTGAGTAGTATGGCAAGATGTGTTCATGCTGCATCTGACGCATCAAATTAAATTCATGCTGGAGATGAAAAACACAATTACTCTTAGCAATGCCAAATGTCATTAAGAACATACTTCCATATCTTTAATCATTCTCTTAAAATCACAACTAATTCAGATGCTAAAGCACCAAGAATTTCACAAGTTCAGTTCTGCTGTAAATCAGAACCAACATATACTGCATGCTATATTGAGCATTCTCTCTCTCATTGCAAAATTCATTTTGAGTCCTTAATTGAACTTTGACATGAAATGTGCAGCCTTTTATCAATACAAAACAATCACTTTATATTTTTGAAGAAACTTCCTTAAATTGCAGAAGATCCAAATGCACTATGGCAGTGAAGCTATTTTCGATTCTGTGATTTAATCTTTTAGGGTATAATTTAGATGACAAGAACTCCTATGAAGATACATGACAAACATAATTGTTGCAATCACGTTCTTTTTCTTTACCTACAAATATATTAAAACATTTTAATCAACAACACAACATATAAGAACTAGGATAGATCACTAAGAAGTATGAAATGGTCACTAGATAACAAAATAAATTAGAACTAGTAGAATTCTTCCAAGTTAATCAAAGATAAATAACATTTGAAATGCCTTAAAGTGGAGCAAAATTAATTGTAACATATTTTTTTCAACTTGTTGTTACTGAGCTTAGTGTAGCTTATCTCTTTGTATATAAACTATAATTCATGCATGCATAATAAACAATAACAATGGAAGTTACTTTGTTCCTAACAAAAATCAGAAAATACATGGATGCCCCATTATTGCATAAAATCAATTGCTTTCTTGCAAAAAGAGATCTTTCTCTCAGGAAGAAATATTCATTCTAGCCACACTGGTTAAAATGATATTGCATATATCTCACCAGGCAAACCTTGGTCTAATTACATAATGGGTGCAAACTACCAATAACTAAATATTTACCTTAAATTGACAAATTTGATTCGTTCTTTTCTCTAATAAAATGGCAAACAGATTGACCTTGTTTAAGTTGATACACATCATCGCTGAAGAGAGAATATGATGCATTACTAATCACAGTCAATCCACAGTCAAAGATTCTACGAGTTAAGAGCTTTTAATTAATAGGGAGAACTTATGCACGCGAAGAAAGCTTAAGCCACATTCCTACCTAAGTAATAGGGAGAACTCACCAAAGAAAGCTTAAGCCACATTCCTGCCCAATAGGGAGAATTCACACAAAGAGAGCTTAAGCAATATTCCTGCCGTAGTAATAGGGAGAACTCACACGAAGAGAGCTTAAGCCACATTCCTGCCAAGTAATTGGAAGAACTCACACGAGGAGAGCATAAGCCACATTCCTGCCTAAGTAATAGGGAGAATTCACACAAAGAGAGCTTAAGCCACATTCCTGCCAAGTAATTGGGAGAACTCACACGAAGAGAGCTTAAGCCACATTTCTGCCAAAGTAATTGGGAGAACTCACATTAAGAGAGCATAAGCCACATTCCTGCCCAAGTAATAGGGAGAACTCACACGAGGAGAGCTTAAGCCACATTCCTGCCCAATAGGGAGAATTCACACGAAGAGAGCTTAAGCAATATTCCTGCCAAAGTAATAGGGAGAACTCACACGAAGAGAGCTTAAGCCACATCCTGTCGAAGTAATTGGAAGAACTCACACGAAGAGAGCATAAGCCACATTTTTGCCCAATAGGGAGAATTCACATGAAGAGAGCTTAAGCCACATTCCTGCCCAAGTAATAGGGAGAATTCACACGAAGAGGGCTTAAGCCACATTCCTGCCGAAGTAATTGGGAGAACTCACACGAAGAGGGCATAAGCCACATTCCTGCCCAAGTAATAGGGAGAACTCACACGAAGAGAGCTTAAGCCACATTACTGCCCAATAGGGAGAATTCACACGAAGAGAGCTTAAGCAATATTCCTGCTGAAGTAAAAAGGGAGAACTCACACGAAGAGAGCTTAAGTCACATTCCTGCCGAAGTAATTGGGAGAACTCACACGAAGAGAGCTTAAGCCACATTCCTGCCCAATAGGGAGAATTCACATGAAGAGAGCTTAAGCAATATTCCTGCCGAAGTAAAAAGGGAAAACTCACACGAAGAGAGCTTAAGCCACATTCCTGCCAAAGTAATTGGGAGAACTCACACGAAGAGAGCATAAGCCACATTCCTGCCCAAGTAATAGGGAGAACTCACATGAAGAGAGCTTAAGCCACATTACTGCTCAATAGGGAGAATTCACACGAAGAGAGCTTAAGCAATATTCCTGCCGAAGTAAAAAGGGAGAACTCACACGAAGAGAGCTTAAGCCACATTCCTGCCAAAGTAATTGGGAGAACTCACACGAAGAAAGCATAAGCCACATTCCTGCCCAAGTAATAAGGAGAACTCACACGAAGAGAGCTTAAGCCACATTACTGCTCAACAGGGAGAATTCACACGAAGAGAGCTTAAGCAATATTCCTGCTGAAGTAAAAAGGGAGAACTCACACGAAGAGAGCTTAAGCCACATTCCTGCCCAAGTAATAGGGAGAACTCACACGAAGAGAGCAAAAGCCACATTCCTACCTAAGTAGTAGGGAAAACTCACATGAAGAGAGCTTAAGCCACATTCCTGCCCAACTCACAAGAAGAGAGCTTAAGCCACATTCCTGCCCAAGTAATAGGGAGAATTCACACGAAGAGAGCTTAAGCCACATTCCTGCCTAAGTAATTGGAAGAACTCACATGAAGAGAGCTTAAGTCACATTTCTGCCTAAGTAATAGGAAAAACTCACATGAAGAGAGCTTAAGCCACATTTCTGCCTATCGATCATATCAAGATCAACTTTCTTGATTGACAAGTACCGTCCTGTTGGTTTGTGTTTGGCAACATGGATAGATGCGGAACCATCGTAGCAACGACCTAGAAAAGAAGATTCACATGTGATGTTAGTTTGATGAAAATTATAATAAGATGATCCCTTTTTCATTGTTCTTTAATATCTTACATATCTGGACAGCATGAGCCCTTATATTTTGCTTCAACATGATTAATACCATAATTACGATATGCCATCAGCAAGAAATTGGGTGTTTGTCGACGATGTTTGCACTATTTGAAAACTTTTATAAACCATAATAATTTACCTAAATGAGAGAAATCTTTATACAAACTAGAACGGTAAATATCATCTTGGTTCGCATGCCCATGCAAATTGACACCCATATTATATGACCCGGCCAATTATAAAAATGGCATCTCACACTAAGTCCCACATGGCATCCCATGTACCACATGGCATCTCACCCCATAACCCACATGGCATCCCACCCCATGTCCCACATGACACCCCATCCCATGTCCCACATGACATCCCATCCCATGTCCCACATGGCATTCCACCATATCTTCCACATGGCATCCCACCCCACGTCCCACATGACATCCCATGTCCCACGTGGCATTCCATCATATGTCCCACAGAGCATCCCATCCTATGACCCACATGGCATTCCACCCTATGTCCCACATGGATCACATCCCATGTCCCAAATGACATCCCACCTCATGTCCCACATGACATCCCATGCCTTGTCCCACATGGTATTTCACCATATCTCCCACATGGCATTCCACCATACAGTGTCTCACATGGCATTCCACCATATGTCCCACATGGCATTCCACCACATGTCCCACATGGCATCCCATGCTATGACTCACATGGATCCCATCCTACATGTATGTCCCACATTAATCCAACCATATGTACCACATGACATCCCTCCTTATGTCCCACATGGCATCCCTCCATGTGTCCTGCATCAGTGGCTTCCCACCTGATGTTCCACATAGCATCCCACCATATGTTCCACATGGTATCCCTACCAATGTCCCAATGACATCCTACTTTATGTCCCACATGGCATCACATCCCATGTCCCATATGGTTTTACAACCCATGTCCCCATGGCCTCCTACCCTATGTCCCACATAGCCTCCTACCCTATGTCACACATGGCATCCTACCTTATGTCACACATGGCATCCTGCCTTATGTCACACATGGCATCCCAACCTGTCACACTCTGTGTTACTCGTGGCATCCCACCATGTCCTACATGGCATTCTACCCTGTTCCACATGGCATCCCACCCCATGTTCTACATGGCATCCCACCCCATGTCCCACATGACATCCCATAGGCTTCATAAAAAGTCTCTACCTAGCTATCACAGTCCCTGATTGACCATACTATGTATGAAAGTGTCAGTTCATATAATAACTTATATGCAAATGACTTGTTGAAATGGGGTCCGACGCCATGTCCCACATGACATCCCATGTCCCACATGACATTCCATCCCATGGCAATCCACCCTATGTCCTGCATGGCATTCCACCACATATCCTATATGGCATTCCACCCTGTTCCACATGGCATCCCACCCCATGTCCCACATGGCATCCCACCCCATGTCCCACATGGCATCCCACCCCATGTCCCACATGGCATCCCACCCCATGTCCCACATGGCATCCCACATGGTATCCCACCCTATGTCTCACATGACGTCCCATAGGTTCCATAAGAAGTCTCATCCTAGCTATCACAGTCTCTAATTGAGCATACTATGTATGAAAGTGTCAGTTCATATAATAAGTTATATACAAATGAGTTGTTGAATAAGAAAAAAAAAAGGCGGAGTCAAATAATTATGCCTGATATAGCCCTTGGTGTATACGACATGGTTAATATTATATCATATGTACCTCATGGCCCCCATCCATGTCCCACATGACATCCCTCCCTATGTCCATATGCAATCACATCCTGTCACACTTCCTGACTAAGCATACTAAATAAAAAAAAAAGTCTGGTCAGGTCATATACTGTAGCAACTTTATGCAGATGAGCACAATAATGAAGGTGGAGTTTAATAATCATGCCTGATACAACTGTTGGTGCCCAAATATTTTGAAGAATTTTAAGGATTTAAATCTCAAGTGCTACAAGAGAGACTTGAGGATCTCTAAAGAATATTGGAAAATTATATCATTTTACAGTTATTCTCTAAGAAAATATCAAATGTATTGTAGACTTTTTAAAGAAACTAGTCTTCAATCCTGTCTTACGTATCTCTAAAAAACTTTAACATTTTATAAGGAAATTCTAACCTTCCATAAGGATATCTGAAGAAACTTTAACTTTTTCTGAGGAACTCTAAAAGAAACTTTAACATTTTCTGAGGAATTCTCAAAAAACTTTAACATTTCTGAGGAAATCTCAGTACAAATCTGTGGACGGTCGGACAGACGGACGCCATTACATAGCTTCGCATAATGCTTCGCATGCAAACCAAAAAGTGAAATAGACTGGAAACCAGAATATTAATGATGTTAAAGCTCAACAAAATTTTGATGTGGCGTACACATGTCAGTGGTGGGTGCAATTATCTTAGTCGTTGAAACAGATTTTCTTATTTTAATCCTCGGAACCCTTGCATCAAGGATGTTTCTTCAGCAACATATCTTTGCTATCACCATCATAATATATTCGAAATGCAATAATATCACAAGGTACTCCTGTGCCAATTCAATTTTGATTGTCATTCTCCAAATATTTGTTGTCTCCTATCTACATAGAAGCATCAATTGACCCCCCCCCCCTCCTCCAACATCACATGTGCCGCAGAGAAGGGAAGCTGGGGCACTAGAGCTGTGACCGTTTAGCGTGTACACGCTACACGCTCGCAAATCTTGTAAACGTTTACTAAATACTTCATTGTAAGTAATCGTTTTTTATACATCCTAATGTCTTGCCGTTGAAAATCAATATTCATGATTTAAATCACACACACATTCAGCTGACAAAATTCTAATCAATGATGACTTTTTACAAACTGTAAACCCGATTAGCATAATCCTTTTTAAATGTGCGAATCACAAATGCGCAGTAATCACCAATGAATGGGGATATTATGCACTTTAATTTCGCCGAAATCTGAGTAATCTAACTTGTAAAATGCACCGCGAATGTGCAGCAGTAAACAGTGAAACTAACAATAGGCCTAATGTTAGGCCATAAGGCTTTAAATCCCACGCAATCAAGGCCCGTTTTATCGACCACAAAACGCTTGAATCGTGACAATCAGTACATTTACTTGTAGATATTACCTGATGAGTCAAATAAATTTTGCAAGAAAGAAAAAATATTGCATAATAAATAAACAGAAAAAGGTTTTAACAGAGCTAAAATTCTGCATGCTTCGCAAAGATGGCGGCCATTTTTTCCAGAGGACTGATATTTCAAAACTTCCTGGTGGTGGTGGCGTAGTTTTGAAATGTTTTACGGCAAGTATATCATAGGCCTCGGTATGCAAGATTTTCACAGAACTTTGAAAGCCGTAGCGAATAGGACAAAAAAGTTACGCGATGGTGAGTTTAAATGACATTGAAAGGAAGTTATCTGTTCTTTCTAAACGGAATTCTCATGCATATTTTCCACAAAAATGATAATTTATACTGTAGAAGTAAGCTTTGTACGATTTGGAAAGCAAAACTCGGCGTCTATTTGGGCAATGCAGTCAGTACTTTTGCCATACTGGTTGCGGGATTTTTTTACTTTGCCTCGTCGTTTTGGAGCAATTTTGGCGTATTTCCGAAAAATAAAGTACTAAACTCATGTACACGATACACGCTCGCTTTTTCTGGCGTGTACACGTTTACTAAAATCCCTAAACGTTCACAGCTCTATGGGGCACCCCCACAATTTTTCGAAAATCATAAGGATGACCTACTGCAATTTTGTAACAATTACTCTTGCAAAAGATGGGGGAGGGGGAGGGGGGTGTCCATGCAATACTTGCAAATTTTAAATATTGAACATGAAAAACACAAACCCGATTAAAATACTCACCATGCATGCTTGTACAACATTTAAAACATGCAAGTTTAAGATACAAAACTCTAAAATTGTATAACTTGAATGATCAAATGAATAAAAATAATTACTCATATATAATTACTGGTAGCAGGGCCGTAATTCTCCTGCTTAAAGTACATGTGCCCCCAAACCTACTTTAACACCATAATGTGAAAAGGTAATTACTTTATCTGCTTTAGCATATACGAGGAGTTTCTTTAATTTAAACCATAATTTAAGCTCCCATATCTAAGAACCAATATTATTATTAAGAACTTACAGCCTCACTTTAATGCTGTAGTTTTAGGACTCTGTAGAGTGCATATCTCTGCCTCTCTGGCAATTCCAACGTTCATCATTCCAACGTTCATCATTCCCAACACAATCTACCTCAAAAATCCTATATTCACTAAGTTTTAATCCCAAGAATCTCTTTCTCACATCTCTTGATCAGCATTGCGCATTTGTATTATAAACACTTCAGGATTACCTACCTTTTGACTGATTTCTTCCAGGCAAGATTCACATTCCATCATTTTTCTTTCATGCAAGAAACCAACTGTTTTGATCCTAATTGATACCAGAAACCATTTAATTTGATGTTCTTGACTGTTTCGATTTCTTTCAGGGTCTTGAAAGATCTCACGCTACAACATTCCCACCCCTCCATTTCTGCCCTTCCCTTGTTTCAATAAGTCCTAAATTGAAAAAAAAAAACCATCTGCTTAAAGCAGCAACAAAATCACACACCAAATTCAATCAAAATCCAGTCACTACTTCTTGAGATTTATTGATGACAACAAACAAACACACAAGCAAATCAGGTGAAAATATAATGTCCATTAATCTTTATTGGCAGAGGTAAAAAAGCAGTAAATCTTAAAGAAAAAAAAACCTTTACTGAAACACCATATATTTAGGGTAATGACCCCACAATACTCACAAAATGTTACAAATATGACACATTTGTGATGCAATGATGCTCAAAATGCCTTCCATAATTCTAAAATAATTTTCATTAACCTCAGTTATTAAAAATTGCTGGAGGCTGATTGGAAGCATGGTTACCCCTCCCCGTCCCCTCCAAACCTAGGAGCTTTTCTTTGATTAATTTAATGACTGAAATAACAAGGTCTGCCTATTCAAACATACTTGAACACTCAGGCTTGAAAAAGCTGCAAATGGCTCATAATAGCAAATTTTGAGAGGGAAAATTCAATACAAATTTAGAAGCAAAGAAATATTAGCTCACAGATAAGTCCGAGTATCTGGTACTGTTGAGAATCAGCATGCAATTGTTGGTCCTCCATTCTGGGATCTACATAAAGTTGTATTTCATTTAAAGGGATCAACTGAGGAGAGAGTGCAAAGGAAACCATTTAACATGTTATTTGTTACATTAAATAATGTAAATCAAAAAGTACTTAATTTATTATTTTCTACACTTGTCTTCTTTCTACAATGAATTTCTACCAAAAACTGACAGAAACCGTCTATTAAAGTTGACTGTTGGCCTTTCCATGTCACTATTACAAAAAAAAACTGAAGCTATTCATCATATAAACTTTCACATTTTAAAGAAAAAATCACAAAGTAAAATCTTTTGCATTCTTTTTAGGCTGTTCATTTCTGATAATGTGTCAAGAGCCCAAACACATTTACCTGCCCTATGATAAATCATGAAATGATGCAGGTGGCTAATGTTGTGTATTGACATACTAACACTGTGCAATGTCAGTATGCTTACCTCTCATTACATATTGACATACTAACACTGTGCAATGTAAGTATGCTTACCTCTCATTACATATTGACATACTAACACTGTACAATGTCAGTATGCTTACCTCTCACTACATAAAGGTCACAAGAAAGGTCACTTTATTTCTGTAGAAAAGTAGCAGCAATAAAGTGCAATTTGTAAATATAAAACTTGGTCTGAATTTGTGATCTTTGTAATCCTGACTTTAATATATAATAGACAACTAGACAAGCACACACAGATAGCTAATATATGCTAGAGATGCATACTTTGACATGGTTACCATGGAATTACAAGTAATCACAAATTTTCTAAAAACATATTTGGAACAAAAAAGAAAGAGATCTTAACACTGTAAACTGATAAGCTACACAAGGCTGAGTTTGATCGGGCTTTCAACTTCAGTTTCATGCAACATACCAATGATTTCACTGGCGGTGATGCTTGGACTTCTGTTAAACTGTGTATCTCCTCCTCGCTGCTGTCACGATAGCCAATTTTTGATCGTCTAAGGCAACAGCAAGGCTTCATTAAAACAAGAAAACATAGACCATAAAAACAATAACTTTGGATTCATAAACTTTGGAATCACTTAATCTGTGCACTTATTTTTTTGAGGGGGATATAAAAGTGTGGTATTAGAGTAAATAAAAAAAATCTTACTGCTTGAATACTATACCAATATTATCATACATGAAAATGGCAGCCCTTTAGACAACCTATAGTGAGCATACTGTACCTCATGGTATATATCTAACATACATGATGCAAGACCTTTGCAAGCTAATGAACCCTTGCTCTTAACACTGACAGTTTTTCCCTCCCATATCTGTGCAAAAAAACATTTTATGTACTGTAAGCTTACCACTCACTTCCAAGTTGGCCAGAAATTTAACTATTCTTTTAGTTCTTTGGACAAGCTCCCAAAGCAACATCCATTTGTAACTTCTTTTAAAGAACTTAGTACATACCATTGTAAAGACCCCCCCCCCACCCCCACGTAGACCTCCCCCACCACCACCATGCCATGCCGCACCTTCTGTGACCCATCCCAAGTTCTATCAAAATTACACTATGATATTTTGAGATATTAGATAAATGAACAGAAAGATGAACAGATGAATGTACACACACACACAGACAAAAGACATGGAGATCTAATCATATTCCCTTTTAAAGGAAGTAACAATATGGACCCAAAGTTATTTTTTAATTGATTATACTAAAACAATCAGGCCAGAAACATAGATTATGGGTGAAGTACAGAGGGGTTTAAAAATAGACATGGATGAAGATATGAAAGCTATTATTAAAGATCTCTCACTTTTAAATCTCAAAATGGGAATAACATTCTATGGACAGTGAAATCAAAACATAAACACTATTTTTTGCTCCACTTCAAATTAATTGAAAAACTTACATTTTTGAAAACCATTTGAGTTGTAGTGCTGTGTGCTTAAAAGGAGTCTCAGAGCATTACTTTTCCCAGTAATTCAAGCCTTGAAATAATCATCTGTAAAGAGACATATGAAACACATACAGTACACTTATTTACCACGTTTAAAATCTTCCGTACTTAAGTTTTTTAATTTGAATGTAAACACATTTAAGCTCCACAGAATTTCTGGTTTTGCTACCATCAATAAAACGACTATCATAAATTCTACTTAACTGACAAAGCTAGAAACCTTTCACCTAAAGCAAATTGAAAAAAGATGTCTACCAACATCAGCAATATCTACCCAGTGAAACTTATTTGGAGAACTTTAATAAACTAACCTAATTTTGGCCATGTGGTTTACAATAGGACCAGCTGGTCCATCATTGCAAGTTTGCTTACACAGTTTCTATATTGGAAAAATCCTAGTAGAGCAGTACAATTTTGGCAAAATGAATTTCTTGTACTGTAATGTAACTTTATTCTTTCGTTAAATTGAAATTTTAAAGATTTTATATGTTTTGCTTAAACAATATGTAATTGAAAACATTATTATTTTGAAAATGAAATTTCAGCTCGAGAAAAGAAAATTACATAAAATCAATAAAATAATCAATAAATGCATAGTAAACTTACTTGATCAAACTCTACATAGCAATTGACCTCTCTGAGTAAGGAAATAGGCCATGCCCACCATAGCAATGTGATAACTAGGTGAGGCAAACAAACATAAAATCCGCAATGATGCATAAACCAATGCATTGACATTTAGATGTTCATGTTGCCTGCCACAAGCTTTGATCCATCTATGGCACTTTTCCCGATCTTTAGAGCTTTTAGCAAAAGAAATACACAAAATTTTTGTTTGCTATCCGTTCTGGGTAACAGGAATCAGATTTACAAAGACCATAGGAGCAAGTTTTATTCATCACCTTGTCTGTCACCCAATTTGTATGTGCTAAAATTTGCTTTGTGCAGTATATTGCATTGACTGTATAAGCACGCGTCGCTAGCTAGCTGTACTGTTCCAGTATCACGTAGGATATTTTTCCCACTTAATTATGCAGATTTTGTTGCTACGAATATCTCAGAGGGGTGAAATGACTTTTCTACCATCCACTCAGACAAACCATTCCACTCATTAACAACTGTTTGAGAAAAACTAAAACGCACAATATTTATCCGTGAGAAGTCATTGGTCAACTTTAAAGTGTTATCAAGTGTCACATGAGGAATAGCTGAAACATGCAAGGAATAACAGGATGTTGTACATTGTGATTCAGTCTTGTCAGAGGTGCCTCTTTTGCACTGAGATTAGACCCATGTTCATAACTCTTGTTCCTCATCCCTTTGATAAGTTTAGTCTTGCGTCGTCGTACTTTTTTTTTTTTATTACTGGGTAATATTCCTTCTTTCAAAATATGGCCTCCAAACGTGTACTCCTCCATAATCAGATTACATGTAGGTCGCACTAATGCCATTAGCTCGAGATTCCTGTAGCTTTGATGGTGTTGATACAAATAATATCCTTCAGTGTTATCTGTACGTTGTTTGAGATTTGCTTTCTTTTGCTTTCGTTTAGAATTGACACCATCCACAGCTAGACGTTTTAAGTAAAAATCATAGCTCACTTTTATACTCTATAGCAAAACATGCATTATTTTGATAACAAAGAATCATCGTAAATAAGACATACATACTTTCAACTCTGTTTTACCTTTAAAACAGGAAAAAAAATTTAAAAAATGAGGACAATCTGTTAGAAACTTGTTCGATGAAAATGGCCATTTTGAAGAAAGACTTAATTTGAACAAAACACAGAAGTTTTTTTAGAAACTACAGTAACTCAAAATAGACTCACAATGTTAATTAATTGATTTCATATCACTCACAGAGATATATACTCACAGAGTATATTCAACATCTTATATGCAATTAAAAGACATTGTATTAACTTTCCTGGTTCCTGATTGGCTATTGTCACATTACATCATTGTCGTGTTTTGACAAACTGCATAGATCACTTACGAAAACTTCTCTGAGAACTTGATGTGGTTGGTGTGAAAATACTTTCGTTTTTGGGAAATTACCTTTATCATAATTGTTTTTATGTGGATTTATAGGAAGTGAACATCTCTAGGCAGATTTCATGCGATATTCATGTAAATAGAGAATTTTCAATGTGAGCATTTTGTTACGAAAAATGCCTTTAATCTCAGATCAAAGTCGACCTGCAGCTATGTACATTTTCAATTACTAGTATGTTGTCATAAGTGTAAAGACTGAGACCCAGCCTAATTTCCTCTGACTGTGTGGTAGGGTGTAATTGCAAATAAATGCAAATTGTCAAAAAAAGCAAAAATTGAATGAAAATGGATGCCCAACCCACTGTCAGAGGAATCTTGGACTATGATGCCATGTGCCTATAGCGCTCACCCCCAAAAAAAATCCATTAGAGCACTATCGTTGGTCTATAGAAGAAAACACGTTTTTTTATGATTTCGACAAAAATTGCACATACCTCAACTAAAAACTCCTAGATATCTAATTATTCTCTGATTTTTCAGCAATCGAAAACAAATCCTGTACACCAGAATGGCTGAAAACAAGGTTTTTTGGTGAAAAATATTAGACCTTAACGTTAATTATTTATTTTTTGCTGAAAGTTTATGACAAATTGGAGAATAATTAGATTCATGGGAGTTTTCAATTGAGGTACATGTATGTGAATTTTTTGTCTAAATCACAAAAAAACCATGTTTTCACCTATTCACCGTAATGATAGTGCCCCTATGTATTTTTATTTCGGGTAAGCCCTAGCTGTAACCGATTTGGCTATTGGATGATTTTCTGATCAAAATTGGAACATTTAGACTTCATAATTTTGTTATGCTCGGTTGGTGTTCATGTTCTCTAACATTAGGAGGATATTTGTAGACTTAGGCTTAGGCTAACTTTTCCAGATATTCAGTCAGTAGACTAGCCTACTGTAGATCATAGTATTAGTAGTGAGATAAACACCTCACTTAGTAGGCATTACTTGCAAGGTAATACTTTAAGCCTACTAAAAAACATTATCAAAATAGCAGTGCCAGCGCTCTCGGGTGATACGTGTATTAAATGTGTACGCATTACTTACCTAAAGTGAGGGATTTGCGAAGTAATCGGAATGTCATTTCTTCCGTAATTTAGCCTAGGCCGAGATGTTTTTTATTTACAAAATGTTCATCATTTCATTTACAACTTAGTTTGAAAGATATCCGGACATTCGGGAATGTTGTGGTGCACGGCGATGTAACAATGCTTTTTTTGATGATTTCAAACTTCAGTCAAAGGGGAAAACAAACAAGTCAGTTACAATTCCATTCACGATCTTCCGTATTGTGACCGTTTAAGAATTATTAGCATACCTTCACATAAGTATAGACGGGTCAGAAACGATATGATACAAGTGTATAAGATTTTAGTTTACATGGTTTGGAAGAAATCATTAATTTTGAGACCTTTTTGAGCAAGATAAAGATTCCAGTTCAAGAGGTCACACTTGGAAATTTAATAAAGCCAGATGCAGGACAATGCAACACCGATCTACTTTTGTTTTTCACATCATCAATACTTGAAACAGTTTGAATGATCAAGTTGTTAGTGTCCTATCAATTAACAGTTTTAAGTCAAGGCTAAATGTGTTTTGGAATGATCACTCAATAAAGTTCAACTCCAACTGCCTGAAACTGCTAGCTCTTGCCCACTGCATCTTTAAAGTGTTCGAAAAATCTGTCTGCAAGATATGATCTGTAGAAGGAAGGCAACAAGTCTACATGACTTACTTAGGCCTACCTCAACCTTGGTAAGAAATGATAAGGTAAGAAATGCAGTCTGAATCTGAATCGGTTAAGTCGGCAAAAATCCTTTAAGAGGACATGAACGCCAACCGAGCGTAAAAAGTATGATTAAAAAAATAAATACAAAAAACTAGTTAGCAATACAAGTGTTGGTAAGTTTAGCTTTAAAACAGTTGAGACTTGGTGCATGTACAATGTCTGACGGTAAAGCATTCCAGTCCTTTAGTGTGTGAGGGAAGAAAGAGTGTTTATATACATTCTTTTTAGCATAGAGAACCTGGAAATTAAGGTCATGATTATTTCTTGTATTAGTTCTGACGGTGGGGATAAGTTCATCTTTATTGATGGCGACAAGATTGTTATTGATCTTATGTTATATAGCATATGTAGCCGGGTGTTGTATCTTCTTCTTTTAAGCAGGGGCCAATCTAATTTATGAAGCATGTTTTTTACACTAGATTGTTAAGAGTAGTCTGCCATACAGAACCTGGCTGCTCTCCTTTAAACAGATTCAAGTTTATCCACATCGCACTGGTGATGGGGGGTCTCAGACTGCAGATGCGTACTCAAGTACTGGCCTGACTAGAGCTTTTTAAGCAGTGGATTTAACGTCGGTGGGACAGTTTGAGAGGTTACGTTTTAATAGGCCAAGTATAGAGTTAGCGGGAGAAAAACATATTTGTTGTCATTTTTCATTAAATAGGACTAGGCCTACTGGATCTTCAAATATGATGTGTAGATAATAGTTTCCAACATATATGGGTAGCCTACCATTAATCTTTGCTGACTGGCTGAGGCGACACAAGTAATTCATACAAATGATCCCATTGACTGTAATGATAAAGTTTCTTCTTCCAACTTAGCAAAACTGTACTGAGCCCATACAGGGTTAGGTTGACTTCGAGGAGAATGATAGCATGTAGGCTAGGCCTAGCCCAAGTACTTTTGTCAGTTTTAAACTTTTAAGAAGGGTTTTAATCAGATAATTATGTAATTTGTTGTTGGCTGAGTGGTTTTTAATGTTACGAGTGTACTATTATGCTTTGTCTCACTCAATATGCAAGTAGCCTACACTAAACTAAGTAAGAGTAACACAGTAAGGGGCCAAATACTAAGGCTACTCCCCGTAGTACCGTCAGACTGATGCCAGCTGTGTTAGTAATGCTGCCGTTGGTGATAGCTGGCCGTCCGACGGCAATCCCAATATCAACCCGTACTAAGGGATGTAGGCCTAGCCTAGGCTATAACCAAGACTAAGAGTACACTGGGCCTATCCTATTGTTAGTCTTGAAACTAAATTTGTAACTTAATTATTACGTTAGGCTTTTAAATATAGTGTTTTTACGAAAACTTTCCTAAATAAATTTGCACATGGTTCCTAGATTGATGTAATAGTTTACCTCTTACCTGACAAACAGACTACGTTGAATGCAAATTGAAAACAAATTGTACAAATCGGCAGAAATAAACTATTTATAAAAGCCCGATTTTCGACAGTCTGACACAGTGACAGTCAAATGTTTTTGTTTACAAATGTTTGTTGCCTTAATTTAACGGAATAGCCCCCTCAGATCTTAGATCAGCTCTGGGGCATAGGAAGATTTAAACTTGAATCGGTGCAAGTCTAGATTTTTTCTTTTAGATTTGTTGATGGGGCTGGCGGGGAAGGGGGTTCAATTTGCTATTGACACTAAGCTGTACAGGATTGTTGATGATGCTAGGGGTTCTTCACTTTTGCAAACTGATCTGGATAAGTTAGTTTTATGGTCCCAAACATGGCAGATGTCGTTCAATGTTGATAAATGCAAAGTTATTCATTTTGGTCAGAGCAATTTGGCTTTTGATTTACTGCATGAATGGTTCAAATCTTGGTTGTGTTGGTCAAGAAAGGGATCTAACTAGGTGTTGACATTATTAGCAATCTAAAGCCTTTTAAACAGTGTGCTTTGGCAGTTGCAAAGGCAAATAGGATGCTTGGTTTGATAAGAAGAATTTTTTGTTTTCTTGGTAGAGAGGTTGTTCTTGATTTGTATAAGCACTTAGTTAGGCCTCAACTGAGTATGCTATTCAGGCTTGGAGTCCCTTCTATGAGAAAGATAAGTTCAGTTTGAAGCATGCTCCACGAAGAGCCACTAGACTATTCCCGAACTAAGGAATCTCTCTTATGAAT